>JAADXZ010000583.1:0-17560 GCA_023338055.1 Phytopythium mirpurense | reverse complement strand
GAGAGAGAGAGAGAGAGAGAGAAAGGCTTTTATACGTTGACGCGCTCCTCGGGCATGGCGGCGCGCACGCGCTTCATGCGGTCGGGCGGCCAGACGACCGCCACGACGCGGGACTCGATGAGCGCGAGCGGCACGGGCCCGAACTTGTCGCTGTCGTCGCTGAAGGCCGGGTTGTCACCCTCGACCCAGCAGCGGCCCGGCGGGATGACGCGCGCCTTGCCGCGCCGGTCCATGACGACGTCGCCCTCGAGCGCCACGAGTCGCTTGATGAGGCGCTCGCCCGCCGCCTCCGGGGACGCCAGGACGACCACGTCGCCGCGCTTGTAGCAGTGGCGCAGCTGCACCGAGAACTTGTCGAGCAGCACGCGGTCGCGCACGGCGTTCTGCGTCAGCCCCTCGTTCAGCGTCGGCTGCATGGAGCGCCCCTTGACGCTCGCCACGCTCACGAACAGCGCGTTCACCGTGACGCCCACGGGCAGCCACAGCGCCGCCTTGGCCGCTGTCTGCCACAGCCGCCCCATGAGAATCACAAGCAGCGTGGCATGCGGTGGCTGCTGCTGTCGGGGGTTTTGTTGGTGGGTGGGGACGGAGAGTACCGGGAAATTATGTTTGTTTGGTTATATTATGTATATCGCATCAAATATATCGTAATTTGTTCAAAGGAATACGATCGAATTATTGATCATCCAAGTTTTCGCATTAATAAAACAATATGCAAACATGTATTTCGTCATTGTAACACTTAGTATTCGTAACAACCATTCAAAACGTGAATGCCTGAGTCCCTTTGGAACTATGTAGACGGCGCCGTCGTCTCGAAGCTCGCCAGGTCGACGCGGACGCAACCCGCCCTCCTGCACGATCGCGACCGACGGAATCCCGTGCTTGGCCGCCTCACAGAAGCTCCAGTCGACCGCTCCGAGCGGCTTGGAGGAGTTCGCGTGCTCGATCCCCGCCAAGCGTGTGAACTCGGCTCGGCGCAAACACCCGCCGGCCCCTCGCCCCAGACTCTGTTCGCAGCTCGACTGTGTCCCGCATGGAACCCCGGACGATGTCGGTAGGGTGATCGCTTAGAAGACAAGTCTGTCCATCATATAGCTCCCATTGTGTAGGTTTGGTCGCCCTGCAGAGTGAACGGCCCACGTGCTCAGTCGTTGCTAATGCCGCAGCCGTGCATGAACGTGTACAGCGTGGCGACGACGAGGAAGTGGAGCAGCAGGATGTAGCTGAAGGCGATGTTGCGCGTCACGCGGTGGCCCAGGAGCAGGCGCGCGCTGTTCAGCAGGATCTTGTCCACCACGTTCAGGTTCGTGTACCGCTGCTGGGACTCCATCTTGTTGAACTGGACGAACGGGTTCATCTTCTCCTCGTAGATGCCGCGGTACTTGGCCTCCACGTCGCCTGCAGCGCCCCCCTGCCCGTCTTCCAGCGCGGCCGACATTGCGTGGCTGCCCGGGAACACGCGGTGGTTCACGCTCGAAGAAGCAGCCGCGCCTGCGCCGCCATTGCTGCGGTAGCTCTGCAGGTAGCGGATCTTGTGATAGAGCTGCATGTTGTCGCTCTCGAGGCGAGCCGCCGAGCTCTTGTACGACTGCGCGAGCTCCTCCACGCGGTTCTTCTCGCTCTGCAGCTCCTTCATGCGCTCGCGGAAGCGGTCGCGCTGGCCGCGCACAATCTCCAGCATCTTGCTGTCCGAGCCCGACATCCCCATCCCCGCAGAGGCAGCCGAAACGGCTGTCGTCAACTCGCTTGATGGGCCCGAAAGCTGGTCTTCGACCGCGTCCAGCAGGATCTCCGACCCCACACCGGCTGAGGAGAGCATGCCGGCCGACTTGCGCGCCTTGTCCAGCGACGCAACCGTCTCCTCCAAGGTGCGTACGAGCGCCGCCTGCTCGTCAATCTTGGCCTGCTTGGTCTCGAGCTCCATCGTCGCGATCTGCACCGCGTTTGTGCGCTCCTCAAGCTCCAGCTCGCGCTGGTGCAGCGAGTGTTCCAGGCGACGAACGCGCGAAACTAGGATCCTCTCGACCTCGGACACTGCAACGCCGTCCCCACCGTCACCAGCTACGGTACTTGGCGCATTGGCATTGCTGCCGTCGTCATCCTCATCGTCGACGATGTTGTACTCGAGCTGCTGCAAGACGCGGAGCTGGTGCACGACGTCAGCGTGCTGTTTCGCCGTCGGGCGGCTTGAAAGCGCCTGCTCCAACTCTGCTTGTGCGGCCTTGCTCGCGCGCAGTTCGTCATCCAGTCGAGCCTTTTCGCTCGCGGCCGTCGCGCTCGTTCGTACAAGATCTTCTCTCAACTGGGACACTTCTTGGCGCAGCGTCGAAATCAACGCGTCTTGCTCTTGGCGGTCGCGGGTGACGATGCCATTGCTCGACTCGGCACGAGATGAGCCGAAGGAGTCGGTCGATGCGCTGAGCCAGCCCTCGAGCTGTTTCTTCAGCTGCGCGTTCTCCAGTTGCAACGTCTGCATGAGAAGCGCCTCCTGCGAAATGGCTTCCATCTCCACATCCAGCGCCGTCTTGGCCAGGCCAGAGCGCTGCTTCTGCTCGAACAGGTCCGACTGCATCGCGTCCAGGCGGTTGAAGGCCTCGCGCATCTCGGCGCGCGAGCTCTCCAGCTGGCGCTCGTAGTTCATCTTCTGCTGCGCGAGCTCCGACTGCTTCGCCTCCAGATGCGCCTCGAGCTCGTGCGTGCGCTTCTCCACCTCTTCGTGGATCTTCTCCTCCAGATCCCGGGCGGACGCGTTCAGCTGCTCCTCGAGCCTCCGGATTGTAATGTCCTGGTTCTTGAGCGACACGAATTCCGTCTCATAGTCGCGCAGCTCGCGCCGCAGCCTCCGGTTGTCCTCTTCGAGCTCGGGCACCTTCATGTCTGCGATCACTTCGAGCGACGCCACGGGGTCGGGGGCCGCGTATAGCTCCTTGTACAGCATGAAGAAGGCGTTCTCAGAAAACTTGGCGCGCCGCGTGAGACTGTCCACCTCTTCCTGGTACGCGCGCAGCAAACTGCCGACCGCGGCGATCTTGTCCGCGTCGGGCAGTCGCCGGAAGTTCTTGGTCGTCTCCGCGAGCTTCTTCCTCGAGCGCACGCTCGCCTCCTTCTCCGTCCTCATGGCCGACCCCTGCGAGTCCAGCGCCACGCGCTTGCTGTCCAGGTCAAACGCCTTCCAGAACTGCAGCACTGGCATCTGCAGATGGACGGACAAGTCGTCGTTAGCCACGTCTCTGACGGCTTTACTGCCTCGGAATCAAGCCCACGCGGTCTATAAAAGGGGTTAAGACCGCGTACCACGCTCATGCGGCTCGTGGAGGACTTGGAGCGCGTCGACGGGCCCGCGCTTCCGCCACTACTGCTCTCCGGAGGGGTCGGCAAAGGCGGCGGCCCTGCGTCCGCTCCTCCCACCTCCAGGTGTCCATCCCCGAGCGCCAGCGCCATGTCACTCAAAAAGAGCGCTCCGGTCTGTCTATAGGCGTGTAGTAGCCCCAGAGAGCGCGTCAGCAGCGGTCCATGCACCGCTCGGCAGGGCTTCTTCCGCGCGCACTTTTCGCAGTATGACGCCGGAAGCGAGCGAACAGACCCCTTCCTCCTAGCTGCGACTTCCGGGTAGTCATATTGCAGACTTTTGACTACCCAGTCACGGTACTATGTGCCAGTCTGAGTCTACCGGGTAGTCAATGGTTTGTATGAGCGTGTCTATACCGGGAGCTTGTGCCTGCCCCACGTTGTCGAGGAGCTCCACCGATGGCGACGGCACGGGCGATCGCGCGGCCGGCGATGGCCGTTCGGCGGTGTATTAATGCGAGCGGGGCATACGCGGGGTTTGCGACTAGCCGCGCTTTCTCCACCCACGTCTCGGTGATCGGTACGTTGTTTCTAAGGGGTAAAGGTCTTCGGGAGAGCAGGCGATAACATGAAGACGCTAGGTTTGCACTGGAAGACGGACGAGACGCGGCTGCGGCAGGCGTTCGACAAGTTCGGCAAGCTCGAGCATGGTAGGGGGATGGTAGGCGTAGAAGACCGCTCAAGCCCTGGTGCTAACGCTGCTTTTTTTCTAATTGTGCTGAGCAGCGCAAGTGCTGACGCCGGACCACTCGTCGTCGCACCTGTGGGCGTCGCTTGTGTACTCGACGTTCGACGAGGCCTTTGAGGCCACCAGCGAGATGAACGGACAGGTGCGACGCGCTCCCGCCCTGCACGTAGTGTCTATACTGTAGATCGTCTCTGACTAGCACGACACGACAGGAACTTGACGGGCGACTGCTTCGCGTCAGCATCGTGGACCCTCCGGGCGATAGTGATAGCAATGAGAGCAAGCAGTCGGACAGGCACCACGAGAAGGAATGAGCAAGCGGAGTCACGCAGGGGCTGCGGGTGAGGCTGCCCCCATCTGCAGAACAGATAGCCACGAGAAGCATGAACGAACCGCGTGCGAGTGAGTGCCTCTCGACGGCTGCATCGCTTGTGTTACGCAGAGTGGATGGTGCGTGCGTTCTTCCATTCGAGCAGGCCCTGCAGGTCGTCCGTGACCAGTGACAGCAGCGTCTGTATCTTCTCGTTGGCTCGCGCCGCGCCGACGTTGATCCGCGCCGTGTTCTGGGCCGTGCGGTCGCCCGTACGCAGGATGACGCTGGGCACGAGCTCGTAGTTCTTCTCGTGCATCTCTCGCGCGCGGGCGAAGCTCTGGGACGCCGTGTAGATGTGGCCGAGGCGCGCGCAGGCGTCCGCCTGGCTCACGATGTTCTCGGCTTTGCCCGCGGCGGTGGCGTAGTGGTTGAGGAAGTCGATCGACACTTGCTTGTTGCCGAGCACCTCGTGCGCGAGCGCCAGCTCCGCGCAGGCGCTGCCCTCGGCCTCCACGTCGCCCGTCGCCCGTGCCGTGGTGAGCTGTACCAAGCACGCACAGACACAGCGAGCGCATTAATCCCGGCTACCAAGATTGGTCGACGGCTTCGTGAGGTACGGAGCACGCACGTATGCCTCGAGGAACGGGAGCGCGTTGTTTGGCTGGGCAAGCGCGTTGTAGCAGACGCCGATCTTGAACTGCGCGTGGCCTACCGCATCCGCGTCCTTGGCCTTGGACGAGCTATCGAGGTACTGCTTGTAGAAGTCGATGGCGCCGGCGAACTGCTGCGCGCGCTCGCAGCGCAGCGCGAGGTCGACGTAGACCTTGCCGACCTCCATGTGCGCCTGGTTGCGCAGCTCCTCGTCGTCCTCGTGCTCGTACACGACGCTCGCGAGCGCCACGTTCTGCTCGAAAAACTCGCGCGCCCTGGGCAAGTCGCGGAGCGAGTGGTAGCCGCTGCCAATGTGGCGAAGGACGCGCATCTCGCACATCTGGTCCTTGACGAGCCGTGCGATCTCGAGGCACTTTTCGTAAAAGAAGATCATGGTCTTGGTGTCTCCCTTCTCGCCGCAGTAGACGGCCAGTCCGTCGAACGCCGCCAGCACTTCGGGGATCTCCCCACGCCGCTTGCAGTGCTCCGCAGCGAGCAGTTGGTCGCGCAGGAACTCCATTTCGCCCTGTTGGAGCGGCGAGTGCGCAGGCGCCGACGGATCTTCAATGCCTCCGCCGCCGTCGCGGTGCGTCAGGTAGAACAGATCCACGAACGACTGCACGTAGCCGCGCAGCAGCAGCTGCGTGCAGAAGTCTTCCTTCATCTGCGCCTGCTGCTGCGCGGCGTCAACCGGTAGTGGCGCAGCGACGGCTCTGGACGCGAGGGACGAGCTGCCGCCGCCCGCGCTGGTCGCACTCAGCTCCTCGGCGCCAGGTCCGCGCATGGGCTTGGCGCGCACAGGCCGCTTGCTCAGCTCAGGCACGACTCGCTTGCTCCCGCCGCCCTTGTCCCTTCCAGCCATCCCGGCCGACTTCATCCCCGGGCGCTGTTACCCTACTCCAGTACGCCAATCGCTGTAGCAGCTTCAATCCCAGTTGCCGTCGTTGACGCCGCGTCGTTTCGAGTAGCTGCCCACAAAGTACGCATTGTCGCTGTCTGCGTCGAACTTATAGACAGATGCGCACTTAGAGGGAGGGTGTAAAAGGAGCGGCAGTGACGTGGAGCATTTCCTACTATGCATGAGGCCTTCGCTATGGTTTCACCATCGGACAATGTTTGGAAGGCTTCAACTCGCAGCCAACGCGTGACGATCATTGCATTGCAGGCGTCTAATTACGATGCATCTATGTAGAGTGGAGAGGGGGCAAAACGCGGCCGTGTATGTGCATCCGCGGGTTCGAGAGCGCGCTGCTTTACTTGCGCACGTGTCCACTCGTTCGCTGGCGGCGCAGCGCGCGCGAGACGGGCGAGATGAGCTTGTCCGTCGGACTCTTGAGCACTCTGTTGCACGCGCAATACAGTACGACGAAGCCTTAGTGATTGGACAGCAAGACGTCGCCGACAGCGACGAAACGCACTCGTGGAGCTGGCGGAGGCGGCCGCAGTCCAGGTCCTCGCCAGTGACGCACACGAGTCGGAGCGCGCGGAGCGGCCGCGCATCGCCGGATAGCCGCGCATCGCCGAATATCCGCGTGGACTGCGCTTGGGTCATTGATGCTCTGAAGACGGCAAGCGTCGCTCGTGATTGTATCGGTCGTTGGCCGCCGCGAAGGCTTGTCTGGTGGGGATGCCGGCCGGCTCGGAGCAAATTCGCGAATGAGCGTGGCGGAGGCTGCAGCCGGGGCCAAGGGGCGGGACAGACGCTGGAGGCCGGCGACTATCCGTTGGCTGACGAATAAAAAAGACGCAGATCGAGCGAAGAAATGACTGGGGAGGGCGCCAAAGGGCGGCTCAGGGTGACGTGGCAGGCGAAGAAGCTGCTGCTCGCAACACCGCCGTTGGGTGTTTCGCTACTGTTCGGCACTGTCCCGTGGGCGTCAGAGCTGCATAGTCGGGTCCCGGGATCGTGAGCAGTCGGGTGGCGTTTCGGGCTAAAGATATGCCACGTGACGACCGTTCGCTCGCTCACAACTGGGCGAGGGTCCATGGGGATTACAGGCCGTACGATCTACGTGTCATTGGGCACGAACGACTAGGAGGAACCGGTGTAATACTCTCGCCAGCCTCAAGAGTGCCCAGTGACTCGACGCGCCCAAGCATGCTCGAGCACGTACTTGGAGAGCGGCCTTGATTCGGCTCAGGACCACGCCACAGACTCACGCCAGCGCTCGTGTCAAGCGCTCGCATCGTCTATTCACCGATGGATCGGCCTCATACCGCATTGGCAGGTTTGATGCTCTCCTGGGCGGCGACCTCTGTCTTGGGCGAATTCCCGCTGCCGCAGCGCTCGAACAAGCCGCCGGACGAAGACGACCGGGTCGTGTACAGCTGGGACCTCGCGCTGCGCCCCCGAGAGCCTAGAGGGACGTGGCCCGTATTGGCGTCGCCCGTTGACGAGGGCGGGGGCCGCGGTATGAGCCTCCCCTGTACGAACTCGACGTCGGGTAAGGACTCGAGATGCTCCGGTTCTATCGCTTCCCGGGCGTCTGGCGCGTCCCCACGGCCGATCGAGGCGATGCTCTTGCTCCTGGCAGGCGACCCGAGAGGCGGGACGTAGCCCAAGTGGAGCAGCGTGTCGTATATCCGCTCGCTCTGCTGGTGAAAGGCTGGCGACGATTGGTTCAGGCCGCTGCCTTCCCCTAGCTGCCGGCCGCTTGGGTGCTGGTGACTGTGCGCCTGGTGTCGCTGACCGCGCGGTCTTGGGCTCCGGCCGTTGGCGTAGCGCACCTCTCGCTCAGTCAGCAGCTGCTCGAGGTGCTGGTTGGACTGATGCGCCAGCGCGAGCTCATGCACAGCGCGCTTGAGCGCCTTGAGACTCAAGTACTGCGCCCGCGCCGCCTTGTCTCGCTGCGCAACTTGCTGCTCGAACGTCTCCATGCTCTGGCGCGCCTGCTCGACCTCGTCCTGACTCGCCTTGAGCTGCTTGTCATACTTGCTGCACTCGGCCCTGTGCGCCTTCTTCATGAGCGCCACGCGCTGTTGCAGCCGCGTGATCTCCTCCTCCTGGCTTGCGATGACCGTGTCGACCTCTTGCACGTGACTTGGTAGACGGCTCGATGAGGTGGTAGGCGTCAGGCGCGATGAGGCATCTTCCAAGTGGCGGACTTGCTCGGTCAGCGCCTTGTTCTTGATCGTCAGATCGACAACGTGCTGGTGGAGCTTGGCGAGCTTGTCGTCGCTCGTCTGCCGCGCATCCTTAAGCTCCCGCAGCTTGTCTTTGTATCTCCGGAGCTGTTCGGTCAGCGCCCGCCGCTCTGTAGGGAAGTTGCTCTGCAGAGTGGAAGCGTTAGACAGGCGTCATTGTGTGGAGCAATGCGCTTGCCATGCACCTTGGAGTCGTTGAAGTCCTCGATCTCCTTGCTCAGCTGCCGCTGCTGGTGCTTTAGCAGCCGGTTCTCCTGCGTGAGCTCGTCGATGCGCATCTGCCTCGCTTTGGCGCGATTCTCGAGCTACAAGCGATCAATGCATGGCTAGTTAGCTTCCACTGTGAGAGAGCGAACGATACGAGTCGTGTCCGACTTGGAGCACACCTGGGCGATGGCGTCGTTCCGGTACAAGTGTTGCAGCTGGTTGCGCAGCTCTGCGTTTGCCTTCTTGGACTGGTTGAGCAGGCGCTCGAGCCTCTGGCAACGTGCTGCGTCCGCTGTGAGTCGACGTGGCGGCGCTCTCGGCGTCTGGGATGCTGTCGAGCCGGGCTCCGCGTCCATCGGTGCTGATCTGGCGGATTGCTGAGGCGCGCCTTCACCTCTCAGGTCGGATTCAATGGCGAGGAGCTCATTGATGACGTCGCGGGAGTCGGTTCTCGGTGTGTTGCTACGGCTTCTGCTCTTCAGCTTCCCACTTGGAGCGCTGTTGATAGCATCCTGATCGTCTGCCAATGCACCGCCTTCCTCCTCCTAGATGCGCTTGCTGTGAGTGCCTCGACATCATCACCAGGCTACTTTTGGTAGCAACACACTCTTCGTACCGGGTGATGCACATCTGCAACTTGAGCAATGTCTTCAGCACTCTCGATGTCTTCGAATTGAGCTTGACCACCGGGATCCAAGGCGGTCTCGCGTTCGGTGCGCTGGCCTTCGCCAAGCGCTACGGTGACGGCCGCATCCACGTCCTCCTCATCCTCGTACTCGCTCTCGTACCCGCCTCCGTCGCTCGGCATACTCACGCCCGCGAACACACTCAAGAGTGACCGCGGCGTTCGTTCTAAACTTGGCTACTTCAACTTGTCCCTTCGGTATTTATACCCTTTCAAATATGATACATAGCAAGCACCTAATATGCTCTCTGAAGTAGCGTTACTTTTCCAGTGAAAACATTTTAACCTAGCCCTCATTGTTTTTGTAAGTACGTATGCTAGTTCATTAAGTTCGCAAAGTACAAGGGCCAAAGGCCGGACTCTAGACTCGGAGCGAGAAGAGAAGCAAGCGCAGCAGCCAGCAGCCATGCCCGCGACCGCGGGGCGCGTGCGCATGCCGCACAACAACCGCATGCACAGCAGCGCGGCGCTCAAGATGACGGGAATCTGGAAGGACACGATCGGCTACGACCCGTACGCCGCCGAGGTGCGCGAGGCTCCGCCTGCATGTCCATTGATTCGTTCCTCTCTCTCTCGGCGAGCAGGACTGACGCGGCTGGTGGTGGGTTTGCTGCATCTCCTTGGCGCAGAACGAGGAGCAGAAGGTGTCCGAGTCGTCATACGAGCAGGCCAAGGGGCTCATGGCGCTCGCCAAGCTCTCCAACAAGTCGGTGCGTGCGGCAAAGGGATCTCGTACTGGCGGCGTCATGAGTCAGTCCATGACAGGTGCTAGTTCATTAATTCACCGGTTCACGCGGTTGTTCCGTGCACAGAATGACGTCCGCGGCGCGTGCAAGAAGGTGAAGCAGGCGATTAACACGCCATAGTAACGTAAGGATAGCGACCTGACGATCCTCTGTTGGTGCCAAACAGTGCGGATTGGTGGGCCACCTGACGTTCCAGTGCCGCAATTACCTCGACGCCGCCGCCCCCAAGCCGCCCGCGTCGTCCTCATCATCGGTACTGCGCCAGTTTTCACTATCTGTCCGTAGGTCTAGACCGACTGTTCGTCATGCTAAGTGCGCGTTCCCGGCGTGATAGGACTCGTCCAGTGACGAGGAGGACGAGGACGCGTCTTCTTCCGAGAGCGAAGCGGACGAGCGAGCCAAGCCACGCAGCAGGTCGCGCCGATCGACGTCGCGTGGGCGGAGCCGCAGTCCGCGCCACAGCAAGAAGCCCAAGGCGACGCGGGATCGTCGCAGTCGCAATCGCAGTCGCAGCCGCAGTCGCAGTCGCAGTCCCGATCAGCGCGAGCGCCGCCGTGATGCGTCGCGTAGTCGGAGTGCGAGCGCGTCACGAGCCCGTCATGGGTCGAAGAAGAAGCACCGGAGGAGTCGCAGCCTCAGCGCGGATGCCAGCGACTCGGAGTCCGGGGGACGCAAGAAGCGGAGGCGCTCAGCCCGGTCGGTTTCGCCGTCGCCGTCACGCAAGAAGAGCAAGCGGGCGCGATCGTCCAAGAAGAAGGAGTCCAAGAAGGAGAAGAAGCACCACCGCTCCAAGAAGTCGAGACGCCACCGCGACTAGCTCAGCGCTCGAGCAAGCTCAGTCAGTCATGAGCGCCATCGCGCCAATTGCCGATTTGCTCCTGTACATGCTCGCCCACCCATGCCACCCCAGCGTTAAATACAACGGTAGTGCTCGCTACATACCTCGCGGGGTCGCCGCCTAGGGGATGATGCCGTTGGTGAGCTGCTGGAACTTGTCGTAGTGCCGCGTGCCGAGGTGCTTGTAGCTCTTGCTCACGATCTGCGCCGCCGTGTTCTCGACGTCGTGCAGTGCCCAGCCCGCGCAGAGCCGCCGCTCGAGCCGCCGGATGATGCGCGCGCGCGACTTGCCCTGGAAGCACGGGAAGCACGAGTCCTTGGAGGACAAATAGACGAGCGACAGGATCTGCTTGGCCTCGAGGTGGAGCGCCACCAAGCCCTGGCGCACCAGCAGCCGGTAGCGCTGGAAGCCCGCGGCGCCCATCACGTCGGCCATCTCGGCCGTCAGCTTGAACGGAGCCGTCTCGAGGCTGAACGAGTTGCCCGGCGCGATGCCCAGCACGAAGCCAAAGTCGATGTGGATCACGTGGCCGTCCGCGTCGAGCATGATGTTGCCGTTGTGCCGGTCCTTGACCAGAAACACGTACGAGAAGAGGCTGTACGCCGCCATGCTCGAGATAAAGTTGAGCCGCGCGACCTGAAGGCCGCAATAGCACAGCAACAGCGTCGTCAGTCAGGCCGCCACTCCACACCCAAACACGGCTCATAGCGGTGATGTACCTCGAGCCGCTCGGGGTCGTGCTCGCCTGTGACGGGGTCGCGTCCGCACGCGAGGGCGAAGATGTCGGGCAGGCAGGGGGACGATTGCGACCGCAGCGCCTTCTTCTTGAGCCCATCAAGCGACTGAGCGTTCACGATCACCTCGAGCAAGCCGCAGTCCTTGCCGGCGCACATGATGCTGTGTACGGCATAAACGGCCACGAGACAACCGTAAGAGCGACGGCAAGTCGAGCATGAGAAGAGCCACACTACAGAAGTCCAACCTGTAGTAGTGGAGCCACAGGTCGAGGTTGTGCTTGCGGAAGATGAGCTGGAAGAGCCGGACGCCCTGGAGCACAAACACCTCCTGCCGCATGTCGTCGAAGCTCTTGGCGATCACGGGCAGCAGGTCCCAGCCGTCGCACTGCGCGAACTTGCTCTGCGCCCGCACGCGCTCCCGCATCTCCTCGAAGCGCTCGCCGAAGAACATGCACCGTGAGCCGCTGGACGTGGACGACGTCAGTGACTTGGAAGTCGGCTCGTCCGAGCATGACGCGCAGTCGTCATGCTCGTCTGCGCACGGGTCGTCGGCTGATGCTCCTCCGTTATTCGCCGTGTCCGAGTGGATGGAGCCGTTCAACGAGCTCCGGCGAGGCGGCGCGCAGTCGGGAGGGAGGGACAGTTGCAGGCTCTGGAAGTCCTCGGCGATCGTGTCACGTTGCATCGACTCGCTCAATGCGGGCGGCATGAGGTCCGCCACGTACGTCTCGACGATGTTGGCGTCCAGGTAGTTGAGGATATCGAGGTGCGTCCCCAAGCGCTCAACAGGACTGCCCGCGTCGCTCGCGCTGCCGTCCGAGCGCGTTGGGGTTGAAGAATCCGTCCCAAGTGAGCACGGCAGCGTCCCTCGTCGCTGTCGACGCGCCACGTTCTCATCTGGGCGGAAGCAGTTGTTCAGCGCCGCGTCTTGCAGGTCGGACGCGACGATCTCGAAAAAGACGAGTGTCGGGGCTCGCGCCTTGGTGGAGAACACGGTGCCTTCGTCGGTCAAGACGTTCACCACGCGATGCAGACGGTCCGTAATCCCCACGAGAGGGATGAACGCCTCGGGCCGAATGAGGTTGCTCCCCATCATCTCCTCCAACAGACCAGGCAGACGGAGCTTGCGTTGGGACGGCTCTGGCGTGCACTCCTTCAGGTACGTCGCGAGGTCCACGAGGAAGCGAACGAGCTGCACCGCGTCGCTGAAAATGTGGAGCGCGGGCGTGCTTGTGATGGACTGCCGCGCCTCGATAACGTGGCGCGTGCCGGACCGCTGGCGCTCCACGAGCACGATCTGCTGCTCCTCAAAGTAATCCTCCGGGAACGGGTCGAGGAACCCGTCGTGGCTGTCCATGTACTGGCGCACATTGATCGAGCTCGCCTTGATTTCTTCGTCGCAGCGTGCGATGAGCCACATGAGGAACGGCGACTCGGGCTGCGTGATCGCATACACGACACGAGCCGACTCGTACAGGTCCGAGAGCAGCCGCTCGAGGTGGCTGCGCTGGTGCTCAGGCGCCGTCATGAAGAGCAGCTGGTGCAGCACGCTGCGAGGCTCGCCGAAGCTCACTTGCGTGACGAAGAAGAGCATCTTGACGATCAAGTTGCCGCGGTCGAACGCCCCCGTCGTCATGGCGTCCCAGTGCGCCGCGATGCATTCCCACGTCGCTTTCAGCGCCAGGTGCACACTGCGGCGCGCCGTCGCGGCCAAGAAGAAGAGGTAGAAGGTGCGGACGCTATCGGCAGCGTCGACCAAGTGCACGAAGCCCCACTGGAGGAACTGCGGCCAGTAAAAGTCCACCGTGTCGATGCACCGCTCCACGTTCTTGACCAGCTGCGCGATCACCACCACGAACATGAAGGGCTGCTGCCGATACTTGTACATGGCCGACAGCAGACTGAGCGGGCCAAGCCGGTTGGCCTTGACGTGCGCAGCCAAGTCCAGCTTTGGCTGTTGGTCGAAGAAGCGCCACCTCCCGAGCTTGGAGAGTCCCCCAGCCTCCGCAATGTCCTTGAAGTAGGCGGTCGAGCGACTAACCATCGACAGCAGCTCTTGCCGGACCATGCAGTCGACGCACACGAGGCAGACGCTTCTGCCTTGCTTGGTCGCCTTCTTGCTGTCCTTCGGGAAGGAGGAAATGTGGCAGTACGCGCTGCAGTGTTCTCGGCAAAACTGGAAGTCGCACGAGTAGCACACCTTGGCACGGTGGATCACGCGCCCGAAGCGCTTTTGACACCGGAAGCACGCGTCTTTGGCGACCTCGAGCACTTGGCTGGCCATGAGATCCGACACGTTCGCGACTTGTAGACTCACTTGTCGCTTGAGAGACTTGCGGCCGCCGTCTGCTCCGTCCGCATCCTCATCGTAGCCCTCGACAGCACAGCCGTCGTCGGTAACGGACACGCGGTCGCTCTCGTCGTCGTCGCATGAAGAGTCGGGGACCTCGCGGATCTCGATCCGGTCGAACGCAAACAGGCCAGGCGCGCTCGTGACCGCCGCAGAGCTCGCCGCGCTGCCTGTCATGGCGCTCAGAGCGGACGACGTCATGGACAGCAGGCCGAACGCATCGTTGGCGTCAACGACTGACGTTTTCTGGCGAAGAAGTGCGCGGTTGGAGGGCTCGTTCGCCACCGGCGGCTGGCCCTCTGGGTTCCATTCGCCATCAGCAGAAGCCTCCTCGGCCTCTGGGGCCGCGGCGTCTTCCGCTTCCTTCTCTGCCCCAGGCTCGTCCTCCTCCTCGTCCGAAGTGTCGTCGTCGTCGAGGAAGCAGCGCCACTTTTCCCGCTCCGCCGCCGATTCCACCTCGCACAGGAACGCGCACTGCGTCATACAGACGACCGTACAGCAAGCAAATGAGTCCCAATCGCCCAGCATCGTCCCATCACTCACGAACGAGCACGGTACCTCGCTCTCGAGGTCTTCCAGGTAGAACGCGCGCTGCGCCAGCCTTCTCCTCTCGGCGTTGCCACCTTCGTCCTCATCCACCGGCGTCCCGTCCACCGACTCGTCGTCCGGCAGCTTGACGCTCTCGCCGTCCACCGCCTCGAAGCCCGTGATCTTGGTCGACGCGAGTAGCACCGTCCGCCCGGCGCCCCCTCCGTCGTCCTCGTCGTCCTCGTCGCCCTCGTCCTCGCCCGCGTCAATGGTGAACCACTCGACCACGCGCTCGGGCTTCTTGGCGATGCACAGGTACCACACGTCGTCGCTCAGGCGCGCAGCCGCCGCGGTCGGCCGCCGGCTGCGCGGAGCGCCCACGCCGTCGCCCGTGCCGTCGTCGTCCGCAAAGACCGCGCGCTGGCGGATGCGCACGAGCCCTCGGCACGTCTCGGCGCTCATTTCTAGCCCCTCGCGCGCCGCCTGCGCCCCGTATCGGCCGCGTACTCGCGCGATCAGGTCGCGGGCGCCTCAGAGACTTGAGGTGGGGCTCTACAGCGCAGCACCGCGGGTTATGAGGAAGGGAGGGGCGGGGAATGAGGGCGCGTTGGCTACTTCCTCCGCCTTCCCGCTAGCCTCTTCTTTGGTGTTGGCTGCCTGCCGTTTGCGTTTTCTTGGCGAGTGGGTTCCTTTTCGCATTTCGCCGGATGTTTCCAAAACACGGTATGTCTTGCCACAACATCTTATAATTTACGTAATAGTTGCACCATATAGGTTTGTCGCAACAAGCGTGTTTTGAGATTTGGGACGAAATATACTGACGTGTTCTGCGTGGTGGATGATATGTGATGTGTGTGGGTGGGTGTCAAGTCATCGACCACGCCCACGGTCTCACATGACGGCGCACATTGCAGGGTTGTCGCCGCTAACGCGGCCCGAGCGCTTGTCCGCGTCGTCCCCGCCGGTCGGCGCGCTCTCTTCCTTCCGCTGGCGCTTGTGCTGGTCGCGCTGGCGCTTTTGCCCCGGCTGAGCCGCCGCCGGAGCGGAGACCCCATCGCGGTCAGGCCGTCGCGGGAAGAACGCGCGCGGGCTGCGGAAGCGGCCCCCTCCTGCGCGCTCCAGTTCCAGCCCGAGGGACTCGCCCACGAGGTCCCGGGCACTCGTGGCGACGTCGCGGCGCACGTAGAAGAGCACGTAAGCGGTCGCGGAGGGCGAGAGGAGCGCCGGGTCGGACCGCGAGACGCTCGCGTCGTCGGCGAGCCACCAGGCGTCGCTCGCGGCGTCCTCGGGCTGGCGGACGGCCGCCGTGTAGTGGCCCGAGTTGAGGTCGCCCGAGTGGAGGATCACGGCGTACAAGTCGTACGCGGCGCAGCGGCGCGACGCCGAGTCCAGCGGGAGGCCCAGCTCGTCCTGGAGGAACGCCATGCCGCGCTGCACGCGCGCGTCCAGCGCCTCCGTGCAGCGCGTCGAGCACTCGGACTCGTGGCTGTGCGCCCCGTCGACGGCGCTGAGGAAGGAGGACAGGCTCAGGCCGCTCACGGGAAAGTCAACGCGGTCGCTCAGCTTGCGCCACGAGTAGTCCCCGAGCGCACCGACGGCCAGCTCGAAGCGCTTGAGCTGCAGCACGAGCACGGGCGGCACGCTCCAGATGGACAGCTGCTTAGTGTGGGGCGTGCATGGCGCGCGCTGGGACCGCTGGTGCGCCTGACACGCGCTGCAGCGAGCCTCCAGCGTCTCTTCGCTGCAGAGCATCGCCAGGCTGTCGGCGATCGACTGCGAGTGCTGCGCGCGGTACGAGCGGTAGCTCTCGTCGTCCTCGGCGAGCACCGACTCGTACGGCGCGGGGTGTATTGTGCTGCGCTCGTCGCTCCAGTCGATCGCGATCGTCTCGTCCATGCTGAGCTCAAGCAGCTCGGATCCGCTCCCATCGATCAAACACCCGCTGCAGTTCCGGACCCAGTGGCAGCGGCCGCAGCTCTTGCCGTCGCCGCCTACCCGACGTAGAACAAACCGCCAGTTGGGCGCACCGCTCTCGCTCGACAAGCGTCGGGGACTCCCCGTGGCGGACCGTCCGAAGAAGCGTCTGGACACGAGGTTGTAGAGCGCCGAGCCTGTGAGCGACGCGGCCGCCACCCGAACCATGAACGGGCTGCCGCTGACGACTAGGCGCTCGGGTGTCGTGCAGTAGAACGGAGCGAGCGCGATGTGTCGGTGGACGCAACGGAGGTGCAATGCTCGCGCTGTTGCCGCCGATATAGCCACCACGTCGCTTGTGTCGCGAACCGTCCGGCCGTTGGCCACGCCTTCAGTCAGCAAAACGTCATAGCTGCGCAGCATCGCCCGAGCGTGAGTGTTTGCTACAGTGACAACGCCCTTCACAAGTCGGTCCGCGGAGACCTTGACCAAGACGTCATCTCCTGGAGCTGGGTCGGATCGTGTTGGCAAGGCGGATCCGTAGGGATCAGTACCCATGACGACAGTTGGAACGGAGCTGGTGAAGGACGAGTCCAGCTCCAGCACGTGGATCGGCGTCGGGACTGCGGCAAGTAGCATGTCCTCGTCGTAGACATCCTGGATGAGACACCCGTGAACCAGGACTGCTACTAGCACGGGGGTGTCGTGCTCCTCTGGTGCTGTCAGGTGATCGCGACCGATCTTGTGGAGCAGGTCGTGCACCGTCCAGCCGTTCGTTGCTGCGATGACGAACCGCCGCGGCCGTCGAAGCCTCGGCGAGTCAGCAAAGTGCACGATGGCGGACACATCAAGGGCGTTGGCCGCCCTTCTCTCCTGGTTCGCGATCGGTAGCTGGAGCGACGAGAAGGGTTCGAACCGCGTGGACTTCTTCCCGCACGCGGAGCAGGTCAGCACGCTCTTGAACTGGCCGGAGAAGACACACGTGATCACTGACGGCTCGTTGATCAAGTGCGAGACCCACCACTCCATGGCGACAATCCGGTCGTGGCGTCCATCACTGTCGCGTGGCGAAACCTTCTGCAGCTCTCGACTCTCGTGGCGTCGGGTGCTCGGGCTTTGGAGTGCAGGAGACGAAGCATGCCCCGTCGATATGCGCGATAGGATCGTTCGACTCTGGGGGGACAGAACGGACTCTTCGGGCTCGAGGGAGACGGCCGGCTCTCGCTTGAGCTCCTCGCTCAGTTTGCTCACAAACGACGCGACGAATTCTTGCGCGTCCTGCTGTGAGCCATCGCACATGTGCGGGAAGAGCGCGCCAAGCGCCGAGTACATCTTGATGGGCGTCACCGCACCAGATGATCCCTTATCGACGGCAGCGGACAAGTCCTTCATCTCCTCAAGCAGATGG
>JAADXZ010000582.1:0-17608 GCA_023338055.1 Phytopythium mirpurense | reverse complement strand
GTGTGACGGGGTCACACAGCACTAAGCACGAGGAAGCGTGCTGCCGATACACGGCGGGGTTAGGAAAATAACTGTAATATACTTGGCCTTTGTATGGCCGAATACTTAACAGTATCAAATGTATTTTCCTAAGCAAAAGTGAGACTGACTTTATTTCTCTGTGGTCCAAAAGGACAATTCGAAATGGGTGGTTCCGAACTAACCTAATTAGATCTGACAGGATCAAATCTAAGAAGCATATAAAGTCAAAGAACTATACAGTCTGAAAGTACCCACGGTACGTCAGCTGTCTTCGGCGCAAGTCGCAGCCGGGGGTACCGTAGCCACTCGGCTAGGTACGAGCAGGCCCGGGGTACAAATGTACGCTACCGGCCGCGTACCCCAACAGGGTACCGTGTAATCCCGTTACATCTCGGCTCTCGGAGATCGAGGAGATGCAACACCAAGTGGCAAGACTGGAGGAGCTTCTGGGCGCGGCCGTTGACCTGCAGCGCTGTCTTGCCGAGAAGCTCGACGACCAGATTCGGTGGAGCTTGGACTACTCGCCGAGGTGCGGAGGCAGCCGTCAGCGTGTTGACGCTCCGTTTGGCCGCGTCCTGAATGAAGCATTGACACAGCTAGATGATGGTGTGTTTTTTTGCAAGTTAACTCGCAGCAGCTACTTCGATTTTGGCTTCCTAGCAGTCTTCCCATGGGCCACGCACTCCGAAAGTATCGGGAGGCTTCTTTTCCTATCTCAGCTGTCTCGACCCAGTTCGTGGTGGCCTGCGCGACGGCGTCGTCGTTGACCGTGAGCTCGTACAAGAGGCGAAGCCGGACGCTGTCGATTTCGGCGGGTATGACACAGGTTTCTTTCTTGAACGCGCGCGACTGGTCGGCAAAACTGTGCGCCTGGGCGAGGTAGTAAACCCCACAGCTCACGCCATCGTGCTGGACAGGTGTCGTTACGTGGGCGGCCATCTCCACGCTTGAGAAAGGGTAAAAGGGAGTCGTCGGTCCGGCCTTGTCAGTGTTCTGGGGAGCATGCCCTGGTGAGCCTGCTCTTTGCGTTGTCGGGCGAGGCTTGTCAGCTTGCGCATCTGGCGCGACAGTGGCATCCTCGACTGGCAGGAACCTCAAGCTTCTGCGCCTTCTCGCTGCGCGGCTTGGAGGCGCTGGTGCGGATGACATCCCGTGGTCCATCTCCTCAGTGTGCAGTGTGCGTTCCACAGTTTTGATACCGTCACTTGACGCCGAATCGGGCTTTGCTGCGACAACTTGGGATGCTTCGTCGTGGAGGGCTTGGCTGACGTTGTGGGCGTGCCACGCGATGAGCAGCGGGCGAGTGTACTGCAACCACGTCTTCTCCAGCTCTCGGAAGTTGCTAGGCAGCGCGAGTGGGTCGTACATGTAGACCGTGGCCTTGTGGGTCGACTCACCATCCTCGCTCTGATCTTTGTCGATGAGCACGACCTGTAGCAGCCAGTGCGCTGAGCTGGGTCGAAACACAGGAATTAGGACGCAGCGGTGCGCCAGCAACGGAGCCTCTGGAAGCAGGATCGCGGTGCTTGCGTTGCGAACTGCAACCGGATCAAGCGCCGCCCACCCTCGAACCGCCCACAGATGGAATGAAGTGCGGCGTTCATGACAGCGTCGCTTAGTCGAACATCTCCGGCGAGCCGTCCGAGTAGCTGGCGTAGTGACACCACGCAGAGCGAGCGCGGTCCATGCGGTCCAAGAGTAAGCGAGAACTGCCGGTCGAGGCTCGAAGATGCAAAAAGTTGCGCAACTTTTGTTGCAACAGCAGCCGGTGCGAGGCGAATGTCCGGGAAGAATCGCGCGGTTGTCTCATTGTGGAGACTCCAGTCTTTCTCGAGCCACGCGAGGTCCGCCTCCCACTGCTCCACAGCATCTTGAGCTTCATAGAAAGATCGAACAGCTTCAACGTACGCCCTGGAAATGCAACAAATGAGTCAGTCCGTGGGAGCCACCATCGAGACTATCAATGCAGTCCCACCTTGACAGCGGCGCGAGTTCAGAGGTGACAAACGCGACTGGTATCCTGCCCTGGTCGATGGGTTCACCGTCTCGATCGTCCAGCCATTCTTGGATCTCGCTGTTAATGCGTGGGATGAGCCCGCGCGGAATCGCGAAGTTGTACATGAGCTGATCCTCTTGCGCAGTCTTCAGCATGACGGTGGGATGTTTTTGCTGAAGAAACGGATCCGAGAACAGAACTGGATACTGGGACAACACCACGCCGACTCTGATGATGGTGGGTGTGGAGTGCGCCCATCTCATCAAGCGGTCGATCGTGATGGGGCAATCAGAGGAGGCCTCGACTGCCGCGCGGCGGATGTCCTTCTTCTTCTTCGACGACGACGTGGAAGCAATTGGCTTGGACAGGTTCAATTGGCGCACCGTGAGCCCAGAGTGCGCTCGTTGACGTGAGGGAACCCGGCGAAGTTGCGCAACTTTTCTCAGGGGAAACTTGGGCGACGGGCTCGGGTTCGTGTAAGCGGAGTGGTCTGACTCGTTCGAGTCGGAGAAGTCGTCCTCCCAGTCCGAGTCGGAGATACCGTTCGCGAGGCGCTCCAGCTCTCGAGCGTGACGCTTCTTCATGGCAGCGATCTTGGATATCGAGCCCTTGCCCCGCGACAGCTGCGCTGGCTCTTCTGCTCGACGAGAATGAGGCAGCACCCGCGAAGATGACGGCATGACGACCACGGGTGGCGACTTCAACTTAGCAGCGTCCTCTTCGATCGCACGATCCACGCGACGCAACAAGTCGTCGGAGATGCTAATGTTTTCCTGGGACAGCGCCGAGATGGTCAGATCGGGCAATGACACCTGCGACGGGTCGATTACGCACTCGACCGAGAGCGGAACGCAGCCTCCGACAATTTCTTGTGTCTCGTCTGCATCACGGTCATATTGGTCTTCGTGGTGTCCGCTCGCAGCTGCGACTGGTCCATTATTTTCTCTACTCACAGTCGCGGCTGCCTCGACACCGTTGTGCCCGTCAAAAGCACCGTCATCAACGCCTAGACCGACTCCTTCGCGCTTGTCATCACCATCAACGCCGCCACCAGCGACTCTATCACCGCCTTTCGCACCAGCGTCGACGTGATCGGCATGCTGGTCGGCAGGTCCGTCATCACCATCTCCACTCGCGTCGACGTGATCGGCATGCTGGTGGTCGGCGAGTCCATCACCGGCGTCCACACTGGTGACCGCCTCGTCATCTACGTACTCTAAGCTGAAGTCGGCGCTCACATCGCCCGACACCGTTGTACTGCTGGCGCCACCAAGCCCATCGTCGCGCAGAGCGTCGTTCTTGTCGTCGCGCTGAGAAGGGACTAGCTCTTCCAGACCAACCACGGAGTCGGCATCGGAGTCGTCGTCGGTGTCCGCCGCGGTGAGCTCCTCGCCTGAGCTATCGGAAGAGGCAGCATTCGCGCCAGATGCCGAAGCCAATTTGGCAGTAAAGCGTTCCACCGTAGCCCGAAGATCGGTGACGTGCTCGTAGAACTTGAGGGTGGACAGATTTTGCATGGCTTCTATCACAGGTAGCAGCTCCGCGTGGACAATGTTGTACTTCTCACACCGAGATAGTACAGCGCGATCGCTGTGCTGGTGCCTAGCAAGCTTCACGAAGCGGATCCGCCTCTGCACCCCGGGTAGATTCAGGTCAGGCACTGGCGCGCCGCCACCGCGCATTTGGCGGACGGCAGAGAGGTGACGGATGGTCCCTTGACTGCTTGTCAGCACAGGCGACAAGTTGCGCAACAGCCAACGCGACGAAAGTTGCGCAACTTCTACGGGCTTTCCTTGGCTCGCAATGACGTCGAAAATGTGCTTGCATGGCAGCCTTCGCGAGGAGACGAAGAGACAGTCGCATATGCACCGCAGACCTCGCCAGGTCACATTGACAGGACTGGTTCGTGGCACGACCGAGTAGACTCCGTCCACGAACGACCACTTCCATTCGCCGCGGTGAAGCACGCTCGGATCCCACTGGCGCTGCACCAGCGCGAAACAGTAGGGGCTCAGCACCGCCGCGATCGAGCGAAGTGGCGCGGGGCAGGCAGGAGGCAGGGGACTCATCTCGGAACGAGTCAGGGCGGTGACGAGCTCCATGAGCACTGACTTCTTTTGCTGGATCACCACCCGCACGCACTTGTCCATACTCGATTTCTTCACAAGCAGCTGCTTGAACTGGTTCCAACTCGCCTTGATGCGGTTGGTCGTAGTGTTGCCCCCGGAAAAGCATGCACGTCGTCCGTAGTTGCTCCACATGCTGCTGCATGTGTCCCAGTTCTTGTCGAAGTAGGCGACCAGAGACCTTGAATACTTCTTCACACGACGGCAGAAAGTAGCTTTCGCTGTCGTGTACCTCTCCACGGAGCTGGCGTACATCATACGGCGGAACAGATCGACAACTTCGTCGCGATGAGCCAGTGCCACGAAGTACTTCGCACCGCCGATGATCCGGCGCACGTAACTGATTGCGTGAAATTGACACAGCAACACCTGCACCCACGCGACAGGACCTGTTAGCAAGCGCGCACCAATAATTCACACGCCCTCACGAAAATACCCACCTTAACGCCTGGCAACACCTTTTCAAGCGCACTCCATTCCGTGAATTCCTTGTCGATCACGACAGACTCCACGCTTCTCCACGTAGGATTCACGTCCTTGAAGTACTCCATCACCACGACAAGCGTCTCCTTCCTTTGGTTCAGGCACAAAAAGTCCATCACCGACGCTCCTCTCCCCGTGACGACTGTCGAAACCAAACTGCCTACAGAAACGGACGCGTGAGTGTCAGATAAATAGCGTGTTCAGCGCAAACAAGTTGCGCAACTTACCCAGATAGAACCCGAGGTTGTTCGTATTATGCGTCCAGTCCAGCACCAGGGTCTCACCCCAGCGCCGGAACAGCTCCATCTGCGCAACGTTCTGCATGACAATGCCGCACGTCAGGCCCCACTCGTCTTGGACGAGGAGGCAGTCGTGGTTGTCCGCCTCGACGAAATTGTTCAGGATCTGCCTCAATCTGTCCTCCGCGTTCACGCTGCCCAGCCTCGAGTTGATGAGGTTTTGGATTTGCTGGGATGTCAAAGGCATGTCTAAAATATAATCATGTTAGCAAGAGCATGCAACGCGGCAGCATTAGACGAACTCACCGATCTGGTCGGACATGTACTGCACGATCTGCTTGGTGTCTGTGTTTGTTTCCACAAACGCGTCCAGCGTATTAAGCATGTGCTCATCAAAGAGCTCCCGACTTCTCTTCAACGCCGAGTACAGGGCCAAATTCGTGTTGTGGTTGTGGCGACGTGCCTAATTAAAACACACAACAACAGAATGAGTTAATCTCAGACGAGTCACCAGGCGTGTTGAATTTTGCACCTCTCTTGTAACGCGGATGACCCATCGCGGCGGCGTGCAATCGTTGACCCCAGGGGCACGGAACACGCGCAGATAGAACGCGGCGGTGCAGCCGGTAAAACGCGACGACTTAGGGACGCGCTTGCCCGTTGCTCGCGATTTCTGCTTGCAGCCGTGGGTGCAATGGTATTTGCGTCGCGTGTACTCCATTGCCGCCGGCAGCTGCTCCTCACGGCGATGCTTCGCCACCCGATCGAGGTTGTGCGCCTCCACAGTCAACGAGTCGCGCGTTCGGTACGAGACATAGTTTTGCCGCTCGTACTGCTCGAAGAACTCGAACCAGGCGTCCCAACTGATGAACTCGCGGCCTAGCAAAGAAGGAACAATTGATTGCACAGGTCCATCACCTACGCATGCGCACAAAGTAGTTAGACACAGAGCATATCATCAACAAGCGGGCTGGGTGACAAACCGTTGTTGGGATCCGCTGAGTTCGTCGAATCCATCTGCTGCGGACGATTCTGACCTTTTCCCGCCTCATCTGCGCTGTCTGTGTGGCGCGCGTTGCGAGCTATCACCTGGCCGATGTTGTCGCTGTCGCTTGAGCCGGCTCCACCATCCTGCGCCTCGTGTGGTGAAATCACGCGATTTGGAAGGCCAGACCCGCGCATACTGCCCGCGCGCTTGATCTTTCGACGCTCCCGCTCGCGCCTCTTGCGCTTAATCGCGCTGGTGTGTCGCTTTCGCTTTCATGCAAATAATCAATGAACTGTGAGGGCACCTCATTAAAAATCAACAGCAAAGGCGCTCGCTCACCGTGCCCCTCGACAACTTGCGTTGGAGGCAGGAGGTCGCTGTCCTCGGCGCTCTCGGACAACGTGTCGTGCGCTGGTCGCTTGTGGCCGCGGCGCAGAAGAGGTGGATGCTCATCCCCACTCCCGTGATCGTCATCTGCGAGTCGCATTCTCCCGGCGGCGGAAGCCATGACGCGCAAGTATGATGCGCGAGTTGCGCAACTTTCGCGAGTGGTAACTCCAATCTGGGACGACGTGACTGGGACGGCGCAGATTCTAGAATGGCACGCGCACAGCCGTTGCGCAACACGATCCTGAGGCTGATTTGCTACCGGTAAACCGGTATACCGGTCAATACCCTCTTGATACTAGTATTTATCGGTTATTCAAGGATAGGTCTTGTGAAGTTTTGCGAAAGGGGAGGACGAGGCGTAATTTTTCTCAGGAAACTTTACGATATCGTAAGTTGCAATAGTTGCAATTAGGAAGTTGCATTAACGGGTGCGGGTCCAACACGCATCTCGACCGCTGAGACACCATCCTCTGCCCCACATTCACGGCCAGGCTACATACACTACTCACTCAGTATGTGGGCGCTACGGAAGGCGGTGAAGCTGTCGGGCGCGCCCCCCGCGTCTGCGGCGCTGGCTAGGGCGGCGTCGACGGCCGCGCGCATCCCCACCATCTCGCTGGACGACCCGGCGGCGTCGCAGGGCGACGACCTGGCCGCTGCGTTCGCCGAGTTCGGCTGCTGCTACCTGACGGGCCACGGCGTCTCTCGCGCGCTGGAGGCGTCCGTCATGGAGAGCGCGCGCTCCTTCTGCGCGCTGCCCGAGGAGGCCAAGGCGGCCATCCCGGCGGCGGCGGGCGACGACGGGTTCACGCGCGGGTACATCGGCATGGGCAAGGAGAGCGGCAGCGCCGAGCGCGTCGAGGTCAAGGAGGCCTTCTCGTACGGCTTCGAGTGGGAGGAGGGCCGCGAGAGCTTCGCCAACGGCCTGCAGGGCCCCAACGTGTGGCCGCTGGCGCGCGACTGGCCCACCGCCCACCGGCGCGTGATGCTCTCCTTCTTCGACGAGATGGTGGCCGCCTCGCGCGCCGTCTCACGGCGCCTGTCGCGCAGCCTGTACGCCGACGAGGACTTCCTGGACGGCTTCTGCCAGCAGGGGCACACGATCTCCATCATGCGGCTGTTCCACTACTTTCCGTACGCCGCGTACGGGTCCAAGCCCGTGCCCGCGGGCTTCCAGGAATTCATCGGCTCGAGCCCGCACACGGACTGGGGCTTCCTCACGCTCATCCTGCAGGACCCCGTCGGCGGGCTGCAGGTGCGGCACCGCGGCGAGTGGCTCGACGTGCCCTACGTGCCCGGCACGCTCGTGGCCAACGCCGGCGACTACCTGTCGCTCACCACCAACGGCCGCTGCCTGTCGCCCGTGCACCGCGTGGTCGCCGACGACCGCGAGCGCTACTCGATGGTCTTCTTCTATTACCCGGACTTCGACGCGGTCATCCCGTCCGTGGAGGCCGCGGCGCTGCGCATCGGCGGTGGCAGCAGCGCGCAGGCGGCGGCCGGCGACGGCGCGCGCTTCAACAACCTGCTGGACGGCACCGTGCGCAACCTCGACGGGTCCTTCGGCGAGTACATCATGGACAAGTGGGCCGGCGTCCAGCGCTGACGCGGAGCGGATACGGTGCCGGCATTCTCCGACTTGCCCTATGCGGGGCTGTACGGTACCTAGACGAAACAAGAAGGAGAGCCCGAGGCGGGTCTTGTTCCCAGACGGACGCTTGACGCGCGTGTGTAACGAGTTCTTGTTGGCTCAGCCCTTGCGCTGCTGCTCCTGCTCGTCCCAGCGCTGGCGGACCTTGGGCGCCATGGCCGACTTGATGCCCTCGACCAGCGCCGCGTCCTGCGCCAGCTCCGTCTGCCACACCCGCGGTTGCGCCGCCACAGGCGCGTGAGAAGCCGCCCAGCGCCGCTACAGGGCCACAAAGACCGCGGGCAGCGCGCACCTGGAAGCACTGTGCGTAGGCCTTGTACTCGTCCTGGCAGCCCACGCGGCCGCCCGCCTTGTGCTGCAGGAACACGTCCTTGTACCACCGGTCGAAGCACTGGTCGTAGCTGCTCCCCGCGCCGGACGAAAGCGTTAGAGCCGGTGACACGGTCAGCAAACAGAGCACTTGCCTCGGTACACGTACGCGGCCTTTTGCTGCCAGCACCCGGACTCCTCCGCGCCTGCCGTCGGCTTCGCGCGCGCCGCTTGCTCGGCCATCTCGTCAATCGTACAGTGGGTGAATGAAGGAAGGCTCACTCAATAAGAGAGAGCGCTCTATTAAGCAGAGGACTCGGCGTGCTGACCGCCAATTCACGGAAGAAACGTATGTTAAAATAGTATCCTCTGCGGCACATTAGTACCCTCTGCACTTCATGCTTGTCACCGCCGCTCGGTGCTTGCTCACAAGTATGTAGACGGAGACCTGCCGGGCGTCGCCTGGGTCATATATATCCCCTCGCCCCCGTCCCGTCGGCCAGTACGCACCGCTGCGTGTCTGCGCGCCCGTCGGAGCAGAGCGCGCTGCCGAGGAGTCGCAGGCCGCCCCGCTATTGGCCGTAGTGCGCGCGCATGAACTGCGAGTGCGACTGGAACGAGTCGGCCACGGAGGGCGGGCCCGGGGGGCCGGACGACATGTGGTGGCCGCTGAGGAAGCACTTGTCGCACACGCGCTGCGGCTCCGAGAGCCCGAACTTGGGCAGCGAGACGCGGTTCGTCGAGTGCTGGCTGCACACGCTCTGGCCGCAGTTGCGGCAGTGGTGGCGGCGCTTCATGAGCGAGAAGACGGTCGCGCACACGTGGCACGAGCGAGCCTGCTTCCACCGCGGCGGGAATGTCGTCTTGGCGCGGGGGCGACCCGTCGCGCCGCCGAGGCCGTGGCCCGCCGCGCCGGGGTTATCGATGGGCTGGTTGTCCTGCCCCCGCGGGCCGCCGAAGCCCGCGAACCGCGTCAGGTCGTGCGTCTGGTGCGAGTCGAAGATCATGGGCGCGTTGTCGTCGGTCGCGACCGAGATGAGGTCGTTCTCGCGCTCGCGCAGCCGCTGCTCCGTGAGGCTGAGCGGCTTGACGTGGTCGCTGCCCACGCTAATACGCCCGTTGCCGTTGCCGCTGCTAATGTTGTTGCCGTTGTTGTTGCCGTAGATCGGGTACTGGCCGAGCGCCGCGTCCTCCGGGCTGTAGAACTTGGGGAACGGCTGGCAAGGCGACGGCGACGAGCTGCTGTGGCCGCTCCGGGCGATGCGCTCGCGCGAGACGGCGCGCTGGTTGCGGCCCATGTCGTGCTCGTACTGGTAGCGCTGCAGCTGCTGGTACTGCTGCTCGCGCTGCTGCTGCTCGCGCTGCTGCTGCATCTGCCGCTGCTGCAGGTGGTGGTAGTACGCGAACTCCTCGTCGTCGTCGGCCTCGTCGTCGTACCGGCCGGGCTGCCGCGGCTGGTAGTCGTGGTCGTCGTCGAGGATGCTGTGGTGGTGCCGGTCGTGGCCGCCGAACGGCAGCTGGTAGTCGCTCACCTCCATGGACGGGTCGGCGTCCTCCTCGTCGTAGAGCTGCAGGTCGGCGCCGCTGCGCCCGCGGTCGCGGCTGCCGTTGGCCGCGGCGCGCAGCACCTCGAGGATGCGCTCGCCGCACTCGGCCTGGATGGCCAGGTCGATGGGCAGGTGGCCGGCGTCGTTGCGCACGTGCACGGCGCGCGGGTTGGCGAAGATGACCTTGACGATCACGTCCGTGGGCGCGCCCTGGTGCATGCACACCCAGTGCAGCACCGTCATGCCGCTCGCGTCCGTGCGCTGCGCGAGCGCGCGCGAGTCGCGCATGGCCGTCAGCAGCGCGTCCCAGTCGCCGTTGATGGCGTGCACGAACTCGGGGTCCATGGCGCCGCGCGGTGTGCTCCTCCGGCGCCTGCCGGTAGGTGATACAGTAGCGTACGCGGGCGACGGGCCTAGTGGTGGCGGGGAGGGGTGGGGTGGCCGCGACTTGGGCGGGGGCGGGCGGGGGATAGATAGACCGCAAGTGATAGCGGGTAGAGCGACCGCAGATGGAGCTCTTGAGCCTGGACTGGGCGTGAGTAGCGACTGACTTTCTCGCAGGGGACAGTGGCCGTGCGAATCGCAACTGGACGATGGTACACAGAATGTGTGGATTGGTTGAAAAAATGGAGTGGGCCTGTTTTTAGCCAATCCGAGGCGTGTTTTGAGTGCCTTCAAGGAGGAGAGGCCCATCATGGGCATCTCGGCAAGACACGGGCGGGCATTAGGTAAGCGGCAGCGCGCGCGACTCGCTCGGCTTCGGTGGCCAGCGAGCTGAGCTTGGCGAGAGGGATATCTACGCACTGTGCCTGTCGGACTCGAGCACTGCTCCATCCGGTATGCTCACGTACATGCGTCGTATGATGCGCACCAGTGGTGCCACTCGGACTGCGGCAACGCGGCTCACAATCATTGTGACAATCGGGGGTACCGCTGTACCCTATTGCTATAGCGTGGTCCACACAATATTTATCATTCCAGACAGCTTCTTAAATATAAACTACGTGGTCCACACAATATCACTCTTGCTCTGGGCCTGAGGCCACGACAGCGTACGAGTAAGCTGACGCGGGCTGGTCCCACGGATCGACGGCGCGATGGCGGCCGAGGTGAGCGCGCGCGTGCACCTGGTGGCGGAGAAGCTGCAGCTGCGGGCGCAGGAGGCGCAGCGAAAGGGCAGCGCGGGCGCGGCGGCGGCGCTGGCGGACTCGGTGCGCGACCTGCGGCAGGCGACGGCGCTGATCGCGGAGCAGGCGCACCTGCTGGCGTGTCGGCGCGGGGAGGGCGCCGGCGGCGACGGAGGTGGCGGCGCGGGCCAGGAGGCCGACGCGGAGGAGCTTCAAGCCGAGCTGGCCAAGGTGGAGCGCATGCTGGGCAAGAAGTCGGACGAGATGCGGGCCAAGGGCAATGACAACGCGGCGGCCTCGCTGCTGCAGTCCTCAGGGGCCGTGGGCGTCGGACGACAGCGCATCGCGGAGCTACAGCAGCGCGTCTTCGGACTGCAAGAGCGCTGGAACGCCGTGGTCGCCGCGGTCAGCGGGCAGGCGGCCCTCCGGCGCCGCTCGAGCAGCGCCAAGAGCTCCGGCAGCTCCGGCCCCGACGGCCGCCCGGACGCCAGCGACGTGGACGAGGAGCTCGAGTACCTGCAGCAAGACGCGGTGGTCGTCGCGGCGAAGCAGCTCGCCGCACTGAAGCGCCTGCTGGTGGAGCGCTTCCCGGGCTGCCAGAGCGCTGACGACTTTGCGGCGGCGATCGACAGCGACACGACGCCGATCGAGACGCCCCAGCAGCCGCACGCGGACGAGGACCCCTCCGCGAGCGCAAAGAAGGCGGAGCTCATGTCGGAGCAGGCGAGGGCTCTCGAGGAGCAGGTCAAGTCGCTGCAGGCCGAGTGCCGTCGGTCAGCGCGGGAGCTGGAGGACGCCAAGACCCAGCACACGAGAGACCTGGCGCTCGCGGGGCAGAAGGAGGAGCAGCTGCGCGCGGAGAGCGCGGCGCTGGAGGAGTCGCTGCAGAAGCTCGAGCGGGAATACAACGCTCGGCGAGAGCAGGAGATCGCCAACCTGCAGAGCACCTACAACAGCCAACGCAAGGCGAACGAGGAGCTCGAGCAGATCCTGAGCGACAAAGACGACCAGATCGCGAACCTCAAGAAGAACGCGCTGTCCGACGGCGAGCGGATCGAGACTTTGCGGCGCGACGTCGATGCAATGACGCGCGAGAGCGCGCAGAGCCAGGAGGAGCACCGCCGGCAGCTGGAGGAGCTGCAGCAGCAGCTTGAGGAGCCCCACCGACTGCTGGACTCGACGTCGCGTCAAGAGAGGCCTGGTGTCGACGAACCTGCCGCAACGCCTGCGCTACCGGTGGTTCCGATCGGTGCTGACGCTGGTGAAGCTTCGGCTGCGCCCGTTGAGACCGCGCCCGAAGCCGTGGGGGAGCTGGAGGAGCTTCGAGCGAGCGTGGCAGCTCTGAATGCGCTGCTGGAGACCCGAACGGACGCCATTGCGTCGCTGCAACGCGAGCGTGACCAGCTCCAGCGTGATGTGGAGCTCTTGCAATCGACGGTTGCTGAGAAGGAGCGCGGGGCGGCGGACATGCAGGAGAACTTGAAGCAGCAGGTGTCCAAGCTGTCGCAGGACATTAGCGCGAGAGATGATACGATTGAATCGCTATCAGGTCAGCTCTCGAGCGAGCTGCGGTCCGCATCAGAGGCCCATTCGGCCGCTCAGTCGGAGCTGAGAGACGAGCTGGAGGGCCTCCGCGCTGAGCTGGCAGCCTCTGCGTCTGCACTGGAGGACAAGGGCGCGGAAGTCGCCAGGCTGCGCGACCAGATCGCTGTGTACGACCAGCAGCAACGGGAGACGGAGAGCCTGGCCCGCGTCTCGTCCGAGCTGCAGGATCTGGCCGCCATCATCAGCGGTGACGGTGGCGAGGCAGAGAGCTCAGCCAAGGAGCGGCTCAGCTCGCAAGAGTGGGCGACTCGGAGCGTGTCCGAGCTTGGCCGCGCAGTCCGTGGGCAGATGGACGAGCTTGAGACCCTGAAAGCCCAAGCGGCCGCGTTGAACGTGGAGAGAAGCGAGTTCGTCGCCGAAATCCTCGCACTGTCGACGCTCCTGGCCGAGAGCGGTCTTGTACGCGACGGCGCCGCGGTGGATCTTGACTGCCACGACGCGAGAAGCCACCTGGCCTGGCTGAAAAGCGGGCTCCGGGAGGTTTGCGACGCGGAGAAGGAGCTGGCCCAGCTAGCTGACGAGCAGAGGACCAAGCGCGAGGGCCTCGAGCAGCAGAGCTCCCAACTGCGCGCGGCCTTGGAGGTCGCCCAGGGCGAGAAGGCTGACCTCGACGCCCACGTCTCGTTGCTGAAGGAGCAGGTGGAGGCGCTGGAGCGAGGTCAGGCGGCGGCGCAGGACGAGGCGGCCAAGCTCAAGCGGCAGCTGCAGGCCGCTGGCGAGCAGCAGCAGAGCCAGAGCGCCGCGACATCCGACCGAGTGGAGGCGCTGGAGAGCGAGCTCGCGGCTGTCCGAGGCGAGTTCGAGCGCTACCGGGCGCGGTCTCACGCGGCGCTGAAGAAGATGGAGCGGCGCGCCGAGCTGCTGAACGGCATGCGCAAGGAGAACGAGGCGCTGCTCGCGCAGGTGAAGGAGAGCGGCGCCACGCGGGAGGAGGCGCAAAGGTCGCTGGCTCGCGTGTCGGCCCTGCTGGAGGAGAGCGCGCGGTCGCAGCAGCTGCTGCAGCACGAGTTCGAGCAGTACGTGGAGGAGAAGACCGCGACCATCGTGTCGCTGGAGGAGAGCCTCCAGCGCGTGACGGACGAGCGCGACGCCAGCGCGACCAAGACAGGCACCTTGACCACGCGGCTGGAGGCCTTGGAGCAGGAGACGCTTCCGGCGCAGGAGGGGAAGATCCAGGAGCTGCGCGCGGAGCTCGAGGGCGTGCGAGCGGTGCTGACCACGAGAGAAGCCGCGCTTGCGGCTCTGGAGAGCGAGAGCGAGGAGATGAAAGCGCAAGCGGCAGGCATGACAGCCAAGATGAGCAGACTCCAGCAGGCGCTGCAGTCGCTGGAGCAGGAGTCAGCGGAGCAGGCGGAGCGCTTGGTCAGCAACAGCAGCCCCTGCGCGCTCGCCTCCCCTGCGGCGGCTGGCTCCACGGCCGGGGCGAGCGATGCCGGACGCGTCGAGGCGCTGGAGAAGGAGGTCGCCTCGCTCCGACTGGCGCGCGCGTCGCTCCAGGAGGACGCGGCCGTGGCCCGGGCCGAGCTGATGGCCTTGCAGGAGAAATTCGCGACCATCAAGGCGGCCCACGCGGAGAAGGAGTTCGCGCTGGAGGAGCGCTGCCGGGCGCAGCAGGCGCGGCTAGACGCTTCTGGCTCGGCGTCCGGTCCGACTGCGAGCCCTCCCGCCGACCAGGACGCCGCCGCTAGCGGCCGCGAAGGAGGGCCGGAGGCGCGCGCGCTGCGACGCGAAGCCAAGGCGAAGGATGCCGAGATTGCGCGGCTGAGGCTCGAGGTGGAGGAGATGCGGACGGAGGCGGCGCTGTTGGCGCGAGACCGGGGGCAGGGGCACTCGCTGCAAGCCAGCGAGCCAGGGAGCGCTGTCGACTCGGAGGATGCAGCGCGGGCCGGTGGCGCGAGCGCGGAGGACGCCAAGGGCGCGGCGCAGATGGAGCAGTCGCTGCGCCACCTCCGGGAAGAGGTCAAGCGGCTGCAGGACGAGGTGCACGCGCTTCGCGAGGAGAAGGAGGCGTGGGAGCACGCGGAGGAGAAGCACGAGCTCGAGGAGCTGCGCGCCGGGCGCCTGGCGCTGCAGTCGGCGCAGTCCGGCGCGCTCCGGCAGCAGCAGCGGCAGCAGCTGGTCGCGTCGTTCCAGGAGCAGGTCGAGGGCGTCGTCAAGGAGCTGCAGCGGGCGCTGGACGCGCACGAGCTCGCCTTCCGCGACGCGTGTGCCTTCCGCGACGCGCACCGCGGCGACTCGGCGCTGGGCGCGGCGCTGCAGGAGAGCCGCGAGGCGCAGCAGCGGGAGGCGGCGGCGAGTGCGCGACGCGAGTACGAGGAGTGCCTCGTGATGACGAGCGGCGCGGTGATCAAGGCCGGCGCGCGCTTCCGGCTGCCGGTGGTGTGCGCCCGGCGCGGCCTGCGCGTCGTGTGGACCTTCACGGTCAAGGAGGACGACGCCGACGTGGCCTTCTCGCTGACGCGCGAGGGCCGGGCCGGGCCGGAGACGGTCGTGGAGCCGCAGCGAGTGGCGTCGCTGTCGGACGCGCTGTACGTCGACGCGGACGAGTCGACGCTGGTGTTCGAGTGGGACAACTCGTTCTCGTGGCTCAAGGAGAAGACGCTGGACTACCACGTGTCGGTCCAGGAGCCGCTGTCGCCCGCGCAGCAGCAGGGCCGCGCGCAGCAGCGCCGACTCGAGGCGCACGCGCAGGTGCTCCGCGAGGGACTGGATGTGCTCGCGGCTGAGTCGGACCGCCGCGCCGCGCTCCGGGACGCGCTCAGCCGCCTGGCGGACTGCGACGCGGCGCGCGTCGACAAGCTGGGGCTGCTGGAAGCCGCCAAGCAGGAGGTCGCGAGCGCCAAGGCGCAGGCGCAGGCGCGCATGGAGGAGGCCAAGGGGGCGCTGGGCGAGGCGATCCGGCGGCAGGACGAGGTCGAGGACGACGTGAGGCGGATCTGCCGCGTGTGGGCCGGAGCCGTGGCCGAGCGGCAGGACGTCGAGACGACGCTCCAGCTGAGCGAGGCGAGCCAGCTGGAGGAGCTCGCGGTGGAGCTGCGCGGGCTGCAGGACGCGCTGGAGCGGCAGCGGGAGGAGCAGCTGGCGGTTGGCGAGGCGGTTGCTGAGGCGGTTGGCGATGCGGTTGGCGATGCGGTTGGTGACACTGTTGACGATGAAGCGGAAGACGGAGAGGCCGTGGCCGAGGTTGATGACGAGCAGGCCGCTGGCGATGGCCAAGCGGCGGAGCTTACCCGCGGATCCGAGTGAGTGTGGCGTACGACTACTGCACTGAAAGTGCCGTTGCCATACCGGGTACATACTTATGGAATAGTCCTACTCGACTATGGACGTGGCGCTCGACAGGTTTGTGTGCGGCTGGTGGTCGGTCGTGTGAACGTCATGTGTGGATGCTATGGACTTGGTTGGCGCAAGTGCGCGTTGCTTGCTGCACGTCGTTCGCTGCAGCCGCTCACGATACTATAACTCTCTTGGTCGGTCGGTCAGTCCGTCGGTCACCCCGAGTGGCTCACTCGGCGTCTTGCTGGGGCTCGTCGCTGGCTCGGTCCGCGTCCGCGTCCTCGTCCTCCTCGTCCTGTCGTTGCTGCCGATGCTGCTGCTCCTCCTCTTCCTCCTCCTCTTCGACCGTCAGGATGCGCACGATGGCGGGCGGGATCTCGCCGCCAAAGAGCCGCTTGAAGACGCCGACCTGGTCCCAGCAGTGGTGCTGCTCGGCGATGCTGAGGGCCTGGAAGATTACGTACGTGGTGACCGTGAAGGTCAGGTCGCTCGACTTGATGGCCATGAGCGCCACGCGCATGGTCGGCGGGCAGTCCTCGGACGCGCAGACCTTCTCGAGCTGCTGCAGGGACGCGATCTCGCCCTGGATGCGCCACTTGGTGAGCATCATCTCGCCGTCCGGCAGGTGCGGCCGCAGCTCCACGATGTCGACCGCGATCGAGGCGAACACGGAGCGGATCATGTTCCACAGACTGATGGTCTCGAGCCGCCCGCGCGCGTCCCACTCGCGCACGCCCACGCCCACGCGGCAGTCCTTATGCCACACGCGCGCGGCGTCGCCCAGGCTCAGGTACGCCGCGTTCAGCTGCTCCACCATGTCCGTCACCACCTTGGTGCGCTCCGCCAGCAGTTGCTTGACGCCCTCGCGGCTCGTGCGGCTCGCCAGCACCGCCGCCGAGCCCGACTTGCCCAGCAGCAGCGCCTGCTTCAGGTGCAGGTTCTCCCGCTCCAGGCCGCGCACGTGGTCCTCCAGGTCGGCCAGCCGCATGTGTTTGGGTGGTGCCCCGCCTGTGCTAGTACCAGCACCAGCACCTGTACCTCCTCCTCCGCCGCTGCCAGCATGAATACCTCCTCCGCTGGGGCCGTGGCCATGGGCGCGGCTGTTGCTACGCGCGCTCGACGGCGTCTCCTGCGCGCGAAAAGCGCCCTCCCGCCCCCGCCCCCGCTCCTCGCGCTCCTCGCGCTCCTCGCGCTCCTTGCTCTCCTCCTTTGCCGCCGCGCGCTCCCCAGGCGAGCGCCGTGGCCGCTTGCGCGGTCCGCTCGCTGGCGCGTGCATCGCGGGGGAACTCACGGTACTGGTACTCCCTCTCGAGGACTCCTCCGAGGAGGGGGAGGGTACGCCGCGGCGGGTAACGCGGTTACGCTGTGGGTTATGAACCCCATCCTGCTGCGGGAGCTGCGGCGGCAGCGGCTGTTGCTGCTCGTCCATCTCCCCAAAGTCGCTCAGCAGCTCCGAGAGCGCGACGTACTCGGGGTCGGACCGCCTACTACTCGAGTTATAACCGCCAGAGGCGCTGGCCGCCGCGGTGGAGCGCCCCGGGGGAGGCGGGGACGCCGTGGAGGACGACGCGGAAGACACCGCGGCGAGGGGCGGCGGCGCTCGATGGACATCTGCAGAGCCGAGCATCGCCATGGTTCGTTTATGTTCTGGCGCGGTCGCTCCGGCGCGCTCCGAATTCCGGCGGCTCCAGAGCCCGGAAGAGGTTCTTTTAGGGCCTGTAGGGTGGTCCAGTGGTTAACGCACTAGTGCTATTCCACGAACAACCTCACGGTTGAGGGTTCGAGTCCCAGCGGGGGATTTTCCCACGTGGTTTGCCCCCGTATGGCTCGAATATATTTCGCCAATCAAG
>JAADXZ010000581.1:0-17630 GCA_023338055.1 Phytopythium mirpurense | reverse complement strand
CTCGAGTCGTTCTCGTCGCTCTCATCGGTGCCGACTCGGAGGTAGTGGTAGAGCGCGTGCTGACAATACCAACGGACTTGGCACCACTGACAGAACCGGCGACACCCACACCATCGACACCACCGACACCGCCGCCGGAACCGCCAGTATTGCTCTCGCCGACGTTCCGCATCAGCTCCGCCTCCAGCTCCGACAAGCCATCGCTGTCAGCGACTGACGGCGTCCGATTGCGGAGGGCAACGCTGTTGTTTGGTGTTGTTGCTGTTGATTTAGCAGGAGTAATTGGCGTTGTCGGTATCGGTTCTAGCAAATGCTGTGGTGGTGTCGCCGCTTTGTCTTGGCTTGCTTGTGAGGTCGACTTGGACTGCCAGCCAGTTAGCGGGATTTTGACTGAACGAGTCTCGGGGTTGACATCGCTGCGCGGGTAATTCGCTTGTGCAGCAGCCGCTGGCTGCTCTAGTGAGAGTTCTGCAGCTGCCTTGGATTTCGCAGTCCCTCTTATATCAGTCGTTGCGGCATTCCGACTGGCATTCACGCTTTGCAATAGCTCCGCTTCGAGCTCGTCGAGCCCATCATTGCTAAGGATGGGCGATGGAATTTGGCTGCTGATGGATTCTTGGCGCCAGATACGTGATGTTCTTGGGGGGACTGGTGCTTCTTGCGACGAGGCTTCGACACTAGCCGGCTGTCTGTTTGCGTGTACATCTTGAATCGACTGGGAGAGCTCTTCGTCTAGCTCGCGCATGTCGTCGAGACCACAGTCGTCCGATAGTATATCGACTCCATCGTTTTCGGGATCAGTCGCTTGCTTGCTTCTCGCCTCATTGTGACGGATTTGGTCGCAAGCATTGACCTCAAGTCCGAGTGTCGGCTTCACGATTGTTTGGTCTTCAACAGAACTTGGTGCCATCTGCGTCTGCTCTTCGTGCACTCCACATCCATGAAGCTGGACTTGCGATGGGCCTTTCGACCGATCACGCAAGTACGAGCGTAGATTCTCGAACAGACTTCCAACAGTATCATCCTCGGCCAAGCCAGAGAGTGATGCTGGGGCTTGGGCTAGTGGTGCTCGTCCGAGAGACTGTCGCCCAGCCGGTCTCAAAGATTGGCCCGAGTTGTTGCTGAGGTGGCGCATCAGGTTCTGATATTGGGTCGCGATCGCCTCGGCACTTTCCAGATGGTCCTCTGCGATCTGCCCTCGTACATGCAAATTTATCTCGTTAGCAGCCCTTGATGCATCGAGCGTACGCAACAGGATTGACGAACAGGTACCTTGGGATCGTCTGCATCCGAATCTGAGTGCTCGGCCGCTGGCAACACAGTTGTACCCACATTTTCTGCGTGGCTTGCAGCACGTGAACCCAGTTGATTCACGTGGCTGAAACCTCGAAGACACTTCAGGAACGCGTTGTCGGTAACGGCCATCTTCCGCATGACAGCGCGAACCTCTTTGGCAGCTCGTGGGAACGTATCGGCGCCAATACCGCTCGACACGACGTCGATTGTCATCAACAGCGCCCAGTCACGGGGAACGATGTCGATCTTGTGTTTTGGCGAACCAAGCTGGCTCGAGTAGGCGCAGTAAAGGCAAAATACGAAACCGAACAGTCTCGCGACAGCGGTCCGGTCGCTGAAGCCTTCTTTGTGGGCGTCAATGCAGTCCAGTAGCGCATCTGACGAGGGCCAGCGGCACGAACGTCAGCAAGGTGAGCCGATTACTGAGTCTGATGCAGTAGCAGCCGTACCCAAAGACTGCTGAAGGACCACCTTGTGCGTCGCAGTCGCGGAGCTGTTCCAAAACTCCACGTGGAACGCGGCGCTCATTCTCGCGTGATGCCACTGCTGCTTCCACGCTGCGAACGAGACGTCTCCCTACGAGAAGCGTGGATTTCGTGAGCAATTGATCGCAGCCCGAGCAGCAGATAGGCACTTGCACTTACGCTCCCCACAAAGCGCGTGTTGAGCTCTTCGATGTCGCGGGAGACGCAGTCCGCGAACTTCTGCAGCGCCTGGTCTGTGTCTGCCTCCGCTGATTGCTTCTTCCCGCGCGATCGAGGACGCGCGCCCCCTTTGGCCGTCGACAAGGGGCTTCTAGTAGTCGCTCTCCGCGGTAGCGGCGGCTTGTCGACCAGCTGCGGCGCCGCACCGCCCCCAACGGCGGCGGCGTTGCCAACGACTGGCTGCGAGCCTGCGGCCGCTAAACTCGCTTCAGCACCGTCGCGCGCGGCCTCCGCATACTCTGTGGTACGCTCAAGGGGAGGCCTGGCGGGCGCCTTGCCTGTCGCGTCTGTATGGGCGGCGGCAGCTCGGCCGACAATCGGCAGCATCCGACCAGAGGAATCTCGTTCCTTGGGGCAACTGTCACGGTATTACGGCAAACAACGTTCCATTGGTTGTTTTGTAGATAGCCACACCAGTACAACACACGTCGCATATGTCACAATTATTGCACTGTTGCAAGATTTATTTATTTCGGCTTGGCCTCTCCACTACGGCGACAACGATTGTCATGCAACCGGTGCCACCACGGAGTGGCTGGCTGGGGAGCTGTCACAAGCGCCGTGTAGTCCCTGCTCCTCACGATCCATTATACGTCGCACTCGTCGTCGTCGAAGAACACGTACTGGCCGTAGTCGGACGGCTGCCGGGCCAGCGGGATGCGCCGGTGCGACGGGCGGTGCGGTTTGGCTCTCGGTGACGAGATTTGCCCCGAAGGCAGGTACCACGCGGCAGAGCCTAACACAGCGAGTGCCAGTAGTGCATAGACGGCGAACGTCCAGGGTAGCGACGAGTTGCAGGTCGCGGTGAGCTTGTCCGGCGCGCCAGAGGCGTCCACGTTGCAGTTGGCAACGCGCGTCCGCGGCAGGATAGTCATCAAGACGAGAGAAACGACAGGCCCGAGCGCCTGTCCCAAGTAGATAGCGGCTGAGAAGAGCCCCACGACGAGGTTGAATGCGGTCTTCCCTTGCGCTTCGACGCTCATCAGCGTCATCGGGAGGCCCGGCGCGATGGTGAGCGCAGAGCCGCATCCGATCAGCACGAGCGCGACGCTCTGGGCCGCCCACAGCGACTCGCTGCTCCGAAAGAAGACGTTCAGGAACGGCGCTGGCCCCAAGAACAGGAAGCCGACTGCGAGCTGCACGAGGCCGACGATGATGACTTGCCGGCAGCCGAACACGCGACTCAGCCACATGTAGGCGAGTCCGCCGATGGAGTAGACGAGCGCATTGATCGCGAAGCCGAAGCCGACGACCACGTGCTGGGCGCCGAGCATGTTCTGCAGATGGGAGCCCAGGAACGGGTCGATGAACCCAAAAGACGCCATGGCAAACGTGGTGATGCCGAGGCACACGAGACACACGGGTGTGAGGACCTCCCGCAAGCCCTTGGCCTCCTGGAATGACGACGCTCTCTGCAGCATTCGCGAGGCGTGGCCATGCGAGTAGAGCCCGTCGGGAAGCGAGTAATCGATGAACAGGTACGGGATAATGAGCACAGCGAGCAGTTGGGCGGCGCCCAGCACAAAGAAGGGCATCTCGAAGCCGTAGTACTCGTACAGGTAGCTCCCGAGCGGCGGAGCGCTCACGAAGGCGGCGGCGACCACGAACTCCTGGGCGACGACGATGTGACCGACGCTGGCGGAGAATTCCTCGGTCAGCACCAGCACTGACCCGACAACTACGGGTCGTAGCGACAGTTCATACCAAACACATAGTTAGCAACAGGCTCCGAGTGAGAGCGAGTAGTCGACAGGAAATGGAAGCAAAGAGCAACGTACTGGCCGCGCCGGCGCCGACGCCCTGGAAAACGCGGAGCATGAAGACGCTCGAGACGGAGCCGACGTAGGCGAACGCGATCGTGCTGGAGCCGCTGAGCACGAGCCCGAGGCAGATGATCGACTGGCTGCCAATGATGGGCGTCGCTGCAGCGGCCAGCGGGCTGCAAACCATGACGCAGAGCGGGTAGAGCGAGAAGAAGAGGTTGACGGACCAAGGCGCCATGCCCAGCTTGTCCTGCGCGTAGCTCGGGTAGAAGCCGACGGGTAGCATGGTGAGCTGGTTGGCCAGAAAGAGCACGGTCGAGGTGGTGAGCCAGATGGCCACGGAGCGGGCACGCGCACTCTGCAGCGGGTTCAGCGGCGCCGACAACTGCATCATGGCGTCGTATTCGTGCGCGTCGCTGCCGTAGCTATGGATGCTCGTGCCGCTGCGATCAATCGCGTCGTCGCTGTCACGTTCAGGCGCGAACGCGTACGCTTCTCCCTTCTTGGTGGTGCCCTTGGCACGCCGCACCGCCGCCGCCTCCTGCTCCTGCTGCTGGAAGAGCTGCTCCAGCGTCACCTTGCTCACGCGCGGAAGCGCAGACGCGGGCGCTGGGGCCGTGCGCGTCCCGATGCTGCCGCGCCCGGGCGCCAGCAGCCAGCTCGACTCGCTCGGCTGCGTGGCCTCGCGGGCGCTCTCCAGAGGCATAGTCCCGGGCATCGTGCGAGAGAGGGGCGGCCGTCCCTCCAGTCGGTTTCTTGGTGTTGAAGGCATCGTCGCCAACGCGCGTCTATCTTTTCCCCCAGCCGATCCAGTTGACTGTCGCAAAGTATGCTTTGCGCCAGTCAACGATATCGGACTGGAATTGGTGGAAAGTCTGTCTTTTGATTATTGAAGTTCTTTATTAGCCAATCATATAGAGGTTAGGAACATGCATGATACTGTACAGACAAACCCCTTAAATTGTTCTCCACTCTATCATAATAACCTTTGTAAATAAATGCAATAAATAGTATTAATACGTGATAGTCACCGTGCAAATTAGTATAATCATTCACAATTGATTAGTCCAACCTTGTACAATTTGAGGGGTTTGTCTGTACCAACCTTCTGCCTGTCTGGCGCCAACATGCTCGCGTCAGTACGGTAAGTCGCGCGGCAACAAGGCGCTTGCCCTCCTCGCTCTCGGTACGTCTCGCGCCTTCCGCCACCCGTCGCTGCTGCCTGCCACATGCTCGCGCTCGCATCGGCCGTCCGCTCGGCCGCCGGTCGCCAGCGCACCTTGATCGCCGGCGCGCTGTCGGCGAGGGCGCCGTTTTTGGCAGTGCCGGCTCCGTCCGCGAGCGCTCCTCACGCCCGCGTGCTCGCCCCCCAGGTCCGCGGCATGAAGGTTTACACTAAGACGGGCGACAAGGGCACGTCGACGCTCTTCTCGGGCGAGCGGCGTCCCAAGGACGATGCGGTGTTCAAGGCGCTGGGCGACACGGACGAGCTGAACGCGCAGATCGGTGTGGCCATTGAGCAGGCGCGCGCTGCGCATCACGAGTACCTGCCGGAGAAGCTCGAGGAGATCCAGTCGCGGCTGTTCGATCTCGGCGCGTGTGTCGCCACGCCGCGCACGACCGCGTCCCAGTTCAAGAAAAACCGCGCGGGAGAGTTCGACGAGGGCAACGTAGACCAGCTCGAGCGCTGGATCGACGAAATGGACCTGGAGCTGCCGCCGCTCAAGTGCTTTATCCTCCCGTCCGGCGGAGGGCTCGCCTCCACGCACCTACACGTCGCGCGCGCGGTCTGCCGCCGAGCGGAGCGCCGAGTGGTGCCGCTCGCGGCGTCCGGCGACGTCGAGTCGGTCATCATCCGCTACCTGAACCGCCTGAGCGACTTTCTGTTTGTGGCCGCGCGCTTCGCGGCGCTCAAGGAGGGTAAGGAGGAGACCAAGTGGCAGAACCGCAACATCAAGCAGGGCTCGGCCGAGCCCAAGGAGACGGACGCGTGAGTGGTTGGTACCACACGGCGCTCAGGAGAGGAGCTGGGCTTTTGCCACCATGAGCGTTATGAGGCGTCAACGAAGACCGACTAACCAGCCGTCCCTACGCTCCCTCGAAGGCGCGGCTCACGGCCGCAGGGGCCTCCTCGTTGTCACTGACTTTGTCGTGTCGTCTGGCGCTGTACTCCGTGAGCTCCTCGCACAGCCCCGACAGCCACGAGGCATGCCGCGACGCCGCGTGGTGCACCTTCTCGCGGTCCCTCGCCCACCGCGAGATCTGGCGCTGGTAGATGGCTGTTCGATCCGCCAGCCGCCGCTCGCTGCCCGTTGCATTCCTCGGCACGACAGTCGCCCCATTGTGAACTCTGCGACATCATTCGCGGTAAGGTGAGTGGCATGGAGGTGGGTCAGCTGGCGGCACGACCTCCTTACTGTTGAGACGGGAAAGCGGGTCGAGGGCCGCTAAACAGCCACCGAGACGTGTCCGGCACAGCGCCGGCTCCCGACGACTGCAGGGCTGAGGATGCGGCTTTCCGGCGCAGCCCGATGCCCGTCGAAAAGGGGGCCAGCGAGAATCGGTAGCTGGCGCCGGCAAGAGCAGGGTCTGGGGCCTGGTACCGCGGTGAGTACGACGTGCAGCGGGCCAGTTGGCTCGCTCCGAGCCTGCCAGGGGTGTCGCCGCCCCAACCTGACGTCGCGTCCCCGCCGACGGCGCCTTCAGACCAGTCGCTCGAGTCGCAAGCCAGCTCGCTGTCGAGCTGCTGGAGCTTGGCCAGCACGCCGCCAAGCCCGCCGCCCTCCGACGATCCTCCAGCCGAGTCGCTATTGCTGCCGCAAGAACTGTCGCCGTCGCTGTCGTCGCCCAGGCTGTCGTCGCTGTCGCCCATCCGCCAGCCGCGCCTGCGGTTGTTGTTGCCGCGGCCCCGGTCGAGGCAGCCCGCTGGTCGCAGCTTGTCGACTGTTGACACACGCGTTAGTTCAAAGCCTTCGCGAGCGTAAGCAGGCGACATGGGGCTGCGAACCTGCGCGCTCCATGCGCGACAGCTTGCGCTCCCGGCCCTTGATCCACTCCTCGCGGTCGGCCAGTCTGGCCTTGCGCTCGTTCCAGCTCGCGGTGCTCTGCGGGAGCCACTTGTTAGGCAGGAAGGCGATGTCTCGCGGCAACACGCACGCACCTCGTCGAGCATGTCCTTCATCTGCTGCTGGATCTGGTTGTCGCGCGCGCCATGCGAGCCCCGCCGCCACTCGCTCGCGCTCTTCCTCAGCTGGCGCGCGCTGGCGGCCAACTCCTGGCGCTGGCGGCCTAGTAGCGCCTTGGCCTGGGCCAGCAGCGCCTGCTCCGTCTCGACCCGCTGTCTCCACTGGTGATACGCCTTGGCCGCGCGCTTGGGGCGGCCGGAGCGCGACGGAAGGAGGGGAGCCGAGCGTCGGGTCCGCGCAGGTACTGACGCATGGCGAGCGGCGCTCGAGACACGCCGACCACGCGCCTTGCCCGTCGTGGACGTGGGCGTGGCCATCTCATCGCCGCTGCTCCGGGCAGCGCTCACGGGCTCCGCGCGCTCGCCCAGCGACTTGTCCACTGGTCGTGCGTCTTCCAAGCCGGCCAAGGGAGTCGCGGCGCCCCCGATCCCGCGCTGTTCGCTGTCCGCCCGCCGCGCCAGCTCCTCCTCTCGCGCGGCCTGCCGGGCCTCACGCAGCCGAAAGGCGAGCTGCGCCTCCTGCTGCTCCACGCTCTTGGCGACCGCGTCGAGCTCGCGCTCCTTGCGCGCCAGCAGCTCGCGCTCGAAAGCGTGCAGCTCCTGGCGCATCTGCCGCTGTAGCTCCTCCCGACGGGCGTCCCGCTCGCGCCGCAGGTGCTCCAGCAGCTGCTGCGCCGCCACCTCCTCCTGCTCGACGCGCTGCTGCCTGCGCCGCTCCAGCTCGGCCACCGCTTCGTCCACCTGCCGCTCGTACTGTGCGCGCAGCCGCGCCTTCCTTCGCGCGAGCGCCCCCTCCTCCCGCTCCTGGAAGGCGCGCAGCTGGTCGGCCAGGTCCGTCTGGAGCACTCGCTTCTTGCGCTCGTACTCGAGGCGCTCCACCAGTGGCAGAGTGTCTAGCGCCGACAGGTGCATCTGCTGTGACGCTGTTCGCAGCGACGCCAGCTCCACGTGGAGCGCCTCGGTGTGCACCGCCTGGTCGCGGCCGCGCGCGTCCAGCAGCGCGCACCGGCGGTTAGCCGCCTCCAGCTGGGTCGCCACGTCCGCCAGGTGCGCCTCGAGCTCGGAGCGGTTCACGTCGGCTAGCTGCAGCCGGACGAGCATGGCGTCAGCCCCTGTGGAGGAGCACGCCGCGCCGCTGCCGCCCGACGCCGCGCCGGGCATGTTGGCGGCCAGAAGCGTCGCGCGCACCTCGTCGAGCTCCTTGAGCGCGCTCGTCAGTCGCGCCCGCGTCGCCTCCAGCTCGGCGCCAGCACCCTCGAGCGCCTCCGCCCGGGCGTCCATCTCCTTTTCCAGCGCCCGGAGCTGGCCGTCGGAGCGCTCCTTGCCTCGCACGAGCACCTCCCGCTCCGCCTCGAGCTGCTGCAGCCGCCACTTGGCCGCCTGGTCGTCGCGGGCCAAGCTGTCCTCGTGCTCTTTTTGCTCGCTCTCGGCCTTGCGCCGCGTGGATGCCACCACGCCCTCGAGCTCCTCGCGCGCCTCCTGAGCCGCCAGCAGCAGCTTGGCGAGCGTCTCCCGCTCCTCGCGCTCGCGCGCGGTCTGGAGCTGCGCCGCAGCCAGCTGCGCCTCCAACTGCCTGGCCGCGTCGTTGCTCCGAGCCACGCCTGCCTCGGCCTCCTTCACGCTGGCGGCCATGTCTGCGTTCTCGGCCTTGAGCTGCCGCAGCTTGGACTGCAGCGTCGAGAGCTCCTGGCCTTGCTGCGTCGCGCTCGCCTCCAGGGCTGCCTTGGCCTCGAGAATGGCCTGGGTCTGCCTCGTAGCCGCCGCCAGCTCGCTCTCGAGCCGCCTAGATCGGCTCTGCAGCGCCTGCTGCTCCGCTGCCGCGGCCCGCCGACTCGTCTCAGCCTCCTCGACCGCCGTCTGGAGGGAGCTCGCCTCGGCCTCCAAGGCCCGCTTGGCCCGCTCGCCCTGGGCTTTCGCCTGCGCGAGCTCGGCCAACTGGTCCGTGAGCCGACGCACCGACGCCTCGAGCACCTCCTTGTCCGCGTCGAGTTCCCGCCGCTCGGCCCCCAGCCGGTCAGCCTCCTTCGCCGCACGCTCCGCCTTCGCCCTCCACTTGGCCACCTCCGCCGCCGAGGCGTCCAGCTCCGCAGCCGCCTGCTCCCTCTCCGCGATCGCGTTCCGCGCTGAGGTCTCGCTCTCTGCGCTCCTTTGCGTCAGCGCGCGCGCCTTGTCCGCGAGCTGCGCCTTCTCGCGCGCAAGAGCTTCCAACCTGCCCTCATACTCGACCACTTGTTCTCGCAGGAGCGCGACCTCCGCCCCGGCTGCTCCGCCGCCTCCACCAGTGTTCGACGCCGCCGTCGTCTGGAGGCGCGCTCGTAGCTCCGCGACGCTTGCCTTGAGGTCCGCGACCTGCTCCTGCAGCACGTCGCGATCCGCGCGCAGCTCCCTGCCCTGCGCCCGCGCGTCCTCGAGCTCGCTGCTCCTGGCGCGCAGCTCGCGGCTGGCGCTCTCCAGGTCGCGCTGCTGGCCTTGGAGTGCCAGCTCCAGCTCAGTCCTCTCGCCGGCAAGCTGCTCGAGCCTGTCCGCCGCGCCCTGCTCCTTCAGCTTGCTCTTGCCGAGCTGCGCTTTGAGCTCGACCAACTCGCTTGCCAGTGCTCGCGCCTTCTGCACCTGAGCGTCCACGGCCTCCTCCGCCTCCCGCAGCCGTTGTGCCAGTGCGCTCTTGTCCGCCTCGGCCCGAGCGCAGCGACTGCGCTCTCCGTCGCAGGCGAACTCCAGGCGCTGCAGCTGAGCCTGCGCGGCCTCCAGCTCGCTGCCCAGCTCGCCCATGCGAGCCTCCACGTGCTCCTTCTCGGCGCTCACGACTCGGAAACTCACGAGTAGAGCGTCTAGCTCGCGCGCACGCGCGTCCTCTGAGGCGCTCGCGACGCCCTCGCTCTCGCTCTCGCGAGCCGCCTGCGCGTCCCTCGCTGCCTGCAGCTGCGCCGCCACCGCCGCTCTCTCGGCCTCGAGGCGGCGCTTATCGTTCGTCAGCTGCTTGGCGTCCATGATCGCGGCGCGCATGTCGCCCTCGAGAGCGACCAGCTGACTGCGGAGCGTCTCGCACGTGGCCTCGCGCTCCCTCTCACCGGCCAGCGACGTCTCTAGCTGGCGTTCCAGCTCTGCCACCTGTCGGGCGTGCTCTCGCCCTCGCTCCTCCAGCTGCAACTGCGCGTCTTCCTCTCCTTGGTGCACAGCGGCTTGACTCGCTTTCAAGGTACGTACCTCGCCCTCCGCGCCGTCGAGTTGCTCCCGGAGGAGCATCTTCTCTTTGGACTCCTTGAGCAGCTGCTCCTTGACCTGCGCGTTCGTCGTGGCGAGAACCCCCAGCTGGTCCTGCAAGTCGCTGCGCTCGCTCTTCAAAGCCTCGACCTCCCCTCGAGCACGCGAAACCTGGCGCTGCAGCTCCTCGATTGCCTCGGCGTCTTCCTTGGAGCGCGGCAACTCGGCTCTCGACTGCGGACTGGTCGCCCTATTGCCTGCGTTGTCGTGAGCCTCCTTCTCCAGACGCTGCACGTCAGCCTCCAGCTGCACTTCCCGACCACGTAGCGCCTGGACCTCGGTCCTCAGCGTGCTGTCCGCGTCTCTCAGAGACTGAACGTCCTTTTCGCAGCGCGCAATCGCGTCCGCATGCTCTCGCTTCGACGCCTCGAGGCGGCGCGCGTAGTCATCCGCAGCGCTGGCCAGGTCGCCGCGTAGTTTGTCCACCTCCTTGCGGCTCGAGACGCACTGGCGTCTGGCCTCCTCCGCCTCCTCGCGCGACTGTGCAGCCTGGGCTATCGCCTCTGGGCATCGTGGGCACAATGCGGACTCTCCCCGCTGCTCCGTTGGCTCGCCTCCACCTCCGTTGCCATCGCAACCTTGGTCTTCCGATCTTTCTCGGTCCTCCCGCTCCGCCGCGGCAGCCTTGCTCTCTGCGACTTCTCTGCGCAGAGTTTCGATCGTCTGCTCCGCCTTCTCGCTCCTCTGCTCAACAGCGCGCTTCTCGGACGCAAGCTGCTCGTTCTCCAGTCGGGAGTCGCGAAGCTGCTGCTCCAACAGCGCCTGGGCGCTCACCAGGCGCTCCATCTCGCCCTTGAGCTTCGCGGCCACGGCCAGCGCATCTGTCTTCTCGCCAAGCTCCACCTGGAGCCTGTCGATCGTCTTTTTCTCCTCCCGCTCAAGCTCCTCCTTCAGTTCGCGGATTTTAGTGTCGTGGCGTGCCTGCAGTTTGTCGCTCTCTGCTTGGAAGTCGCGGTCGAGCTCTTGCTTCTTGAACGACAGCGCGCTTTCCGCGTCCGCTTCGAGCTTTTTGAGCTTGTCCTTGCGCTGCCGAAGCAGCGAGTTCTCGTCCCGGTCAAACTGGTTCTCGAGGTTGTTCGCCTTCTTTTCAAAGTCGCGCTTAAGCTGCTTCAGCTTGGCTTCCTCTTCGTCGCGCGTCTCCTCCTCCCGCTGCTGCAGCTTACTTCTCAGGGCGGCAGTCTCGCGCTCGTGCTCGCTCTCCAGGTCCCGCAGCGCCTTGGCGTGCTGCTCCATCAGAGCCTCCTTCTTGTTCTCGAACTCCGACTTGAGACCGTCGAGCCCCGCTTTGCTCTCGGCGCCCCGACTGAGAGACGGAGCCAACACGGACGACGAGGGCGTTGTCGGGAGCGGCTTCTTGGTTAACAAGCCTCCGAGTGGCGGCTTGGACAGTGGCTTGGGCCCCACATCGACAGAGCTGTCGGCCTCGTCGGCCTCGTCCTCGTCGCGAGCCGCACTCTTGGCACCGCCCCTAATGCGCTGGTAGAGGCTCAAACGCTACATCAACACCACAAAGCGTGCAGCGACGATGTTCCAAGTGCTGGCGTGACGTACACTCAGACTGCCGACGGGCTTGAGTCCTCCGGGGCCTGCCCCCCCGCTCACCACCGGCCCCAACGCGCCGAGCTTGCTGAGCGGCTTCATCTCGAGCGAACTTGTCTTCGGGAGGGCTCGGGGAGCGTCTCCACCGCCCAAAACGTCCCCTTTGGCCGCTGCGGACTTCTTCTTCTTCCCGCCCTTGCCTCGACCCAGCAACGTGGCCACGTCCTCCTTCTCCTTGCGCTTTTTTTCATCCACCTCCTGGAAAAGCGCGAAAGCGTCACTAAATGCCCACCACACCAACAAGATCGGCCTCCAAGTACCTCCTGGCCTCCACTGGGCTGACGCTTCTTCTTGTGCTCCTCGTAAAGGCTACGGTAGAACTGCGTTCACGAAGCTCTTCGTCAGTTCTCGTACGTCACCAGGGGTTTCTCCCGCCAACGTCCATGGGCACCTCGTCGCACGGGTGGTCCCACGTGCTCTGACCCGTGGCGAAGTTGAAGTAGTAGATTTCCTCCGTGTCCGTCGTCTTGCATGGCTTCCAGTTCTCGGGCAGCGGTGCTTTGAGCCCCTCGCGGGCGATCCAGAACAGGTCTTTCTCGCCTTCGAGGTCCATCCCCAGCCAGGTCGCGTACTCGATCACCTCCCTCTCGGTTGGCTCGTAGTTGGGGTCGATCTCCTCCTCAAGCACGATGCTGTCGCCTTGTCCGGCCTCCATGGTCACCTACTGGGCGCTCAAGCCTGCACAGCAGCAGCAGCAGCAGCAGCAACAGTCAGCTCTCCAACACGTACGCAATATACATTTCCAACGATGACTTCGTGGGGCAATGGTCAATATCATTTGGCCTCACTCACCTAGGGCGTGGAGGAAACTTCTGGAGTGAACTCAAGCAAGCCGAGGCGGCTGCTACTCCTGAAAACCTAAAGATAGAGTGAGACTTCGCCATCGGGAAAAGACGCCTTCTGCAGCAACCGCTCTCGCCCCGCGTCACTAAAGCGCGTAAACCTCTCAGTCGTCGTCTCGGCTGCTCTTGGCGTCGTTGTTTTTTACTGTCGCCGACCCAAACAGTCGCTCACGCTCCGCCATCACTGTTGATCCAAAAGGCGTGAGCAGCACTAACGGTCAACTCGTGACGCGTTCGCTCACCCAGTCGACGGGCGCGGCGGGGAGGCCTGGGCGATCGTCTTGTAGTAGTGCAGCGTGTCCACCCAGTAGCGCAGCGTCTCCTCGTCCTCGCAGCGCAGCTCATAGGTGCGCGACCCATGCGGGTTGGAGCGCGTGCTGAGGTCGACGACGACGTCGAAGTGAAAATAGCCGCCGCGCGCGTGGCGGTGGACCAGGATGCTCGCGACACGGGATATAGCAAAGCCCCCGCGAGGCGCAAACCCGCGAGCGTCGTCATCCTTGCTGAAGTGGTAGGACAGCACAAACGTCTTGGGGTCCACCTTGAACCAGCGCTTCTCCCAGCCGCGAAAGATGGAGGCGCTCTTCTTTTCGAGTACCCCCTCGAGCACAGGCAGCTGCCGCACTGCGTCCGAGCGGGCGCGCAGGCGGAGCAATTCGCGCACAAGCGAGAGCATGGCTTCGCCCACCAGCTGCAGATCGGGCGAGGAGATCCGTGCCACGTCGGACGCCAGCTGCGCGACGTCATTGACCGCGTCGGGCAACCCGGCTGCGATGAGCCGCTTGAGGTGTTCCACGCGCTGATGCAGCGCCGCGAAGTCCGTGATGGGATGGAGCTGCTGCTGCTGCTGCTGCTGCTGCTGCTGCTGCTGCTGCTGCAGCTGCTGCTGCTGCTGCTTTTGGTTCTGCTGGCGAGCCGCCCCACACGCGCCCCGGTCTCTACCGGGCGAGATGGGGCTCCAGTCACCCAGCTTGTCTCCCGACCCATCTGCAGACCTCGCAAGGTCGTGCTCGTCCCCACTAGTGTCGGGCTCAGCCCTTATGGCGCTGTCCGACTTGCTCCGATCGCCGTGAGCCCGGCCGCTGGAATTGGGGCTCTCAAAGCGAGCCGATGCTTCATCGCTCGCGCCCTGGAATAGAGCGTCCGTGACAGCTTTGCGCAGGTTCCCTTTGTACAGCACAACACTGTTGGCAGCGCTCGACGGGCCGCGCTGGCGCTTGAGCCGCTTGAACGCTTCCCACGGCACGTCCTCACTCTCCATGTCCTCCGGATCCGTGTTGTCGTACAAAACTTGGAGACTCTGGAGCTGGAGCTCTTCGGCCGTCGCCGTGTCGCTCTGACTACCGTTGCATTTCGCGCCACAATCCCATTAGCTGGCATGAGTCGCCAGCAAAGATCCCAAGCGCATGGAACAATGGCAAGGAAGCGTACGCTTGGTGCACGAGCGCCAGGCTGTTGAGCGTCTCGGCCACCTTGAGGCTCTGGCTGCCGTGGCACTTCGTTCGGACGGCCAGCGCGCGCGTGAGGTGCTGCCGCGCAACCTCCGGCGTGCCGTGCAGCCGATAGATCGTTCCCAACTCCTGCAACGCCTCCCCGACCAGCTCCTCTGCGCACGGGACGTCAGCACACGCTCGTATCCTCTAGTTGGGACTCCGCAAAGGACAGACCCACCCGATCCGAGCTTCTCGTGGATTACTAGCCGCCGGTGCAGCAGCGGCAGCGCGCGCTCCAGCTCGCCGCCCATAATGTACAGCAGCGCTAGCTGGCCCAGGTCCTCCGAGACGCTCGCTCCGACTGGCCATCAAGCTAGTCAGTGTTTGGCGGACACGCGCGTTGGCGAAGCACCTGCGGGAGCTCTCACACTCGCCGTGCTTGGTCTCCGCGGCTCGGAGGTGCTCCTCCTGCCGCGCCACAGCCTGCGGAGCTGTCAGAAAGGTGCCAACGGTCGACGCTTCCTTTAAACTGTTCTGGCATCCCGCCGCCTGCCCACGCGACGCACCCTATTTAGCACTTCGTCGCCACCTCTGGCGCTCCTACCACCCTCGGTGTCCGCCGAGGGAAGTGGCCCGCGCGTCCCCACTGTCGTCGCCATCGCACCCTCGACACTCAACTTTTCCAGCAAGATTTTGTCTACTGTGTCCGAGAGGTTTGTGCATATTTATCAATTTATCTAGATGCCATCTCACCAAGTGCGACAGTTTCAGGTGAACGTAGCCCAGCTCATTCACGCCTTTGGCGCGGCGGTGGCCGGCTTTGGGCTGCGGCGCCAGAGTACGAGCGCGCCCACGAGGCGGAAGGCGGCGTTGAGGGCCAGCAGCACGAGGCAGTCCAGCCACAAGCGGTCGGGCTGCACGCTGTTGCTCTCGAGCACGTCGGCGCCGGAGCGGGCGGCACAGCGCTGGCCCGCGGGGCAGTCGATGGCGTCGACTCGGCTCCAGAAGGCGCGCATGAGCGCGTGGAAGCCGTATTTGATGGGCGAGAGCGGCTGTAGCCAGATGAAGTAGGCCGGCGTGCTGTCGCTGTTGAGGAAGAGTCCGCCGAAGAGCAGCGATGGCAGGATGAAGAGGATGCCCATGATGGGCGCCACGTCCACGCGGCGCGCGAGACACGAGACCATGTACCCGAGGCCCGTGGCGCTGCTCGAGAGCAGCGAGATGATGAGCAGGAAGGAGAAGAACACGCGCGCATCGAGACCGAAGCCCACCATGAAGTAGCAGGGTACGAGGAAGAGCACGGGGAAGAGCAGCTGCGCCGGCAGCTCGCTCACGTTCTTGGCCGCGTACCACGTGACCGAGTGGTAAAGCCCGCCGCTATGCTCGCGCATGACGAGCGGGATCTCGAGGGGGACCGTGATGAACTCGGGGTTGGCGCTGCTGAAAAGCTGGTTGACGGCGATGAAGAACATGGCGCCCGTGAAGTCTTGCACGCCCTTCTGGTCCCGGTCCAACTGCAGAAAGATAAGTCCGATCAGGACGGTGATGAAGAGCGTCGACCCGATGCGCGCACGGAACCCAATGACGTCCCGCACCATGCGCAGCCAGTTGCGGCGGCAGAGCACGCTGAGCTGGGTGAACACGCTGACGGCCTCTCCCAGCGCTGCCTCGTGGTCGAAGTCCACGTCCGCCAAGCTCTTGGCCCGGGAGCGCCGCGTCACAGTGGCTGCGCCGGCTTCCTCGGCCGCGGCTGCGTGAGTTGACCATGCGCTGACCAGCGCTTTCACGCGGTTGCGGGACTCAGGGTGGTCGTCCACAACCGCGAGCTGCTTCATGAAATAGTCGGTCGGGTTCATGAACGACGGGCACTGGTATCCGGCAGACGCAAAGTAGGTGATGCTATCGGCGGCCGGTCCGTTGTACACGGTACAGCCATCCACCAGCAGGTACAGCCGGTCGAAGAGCTCAAAAAGCTCGGACGATGGCTGGTGGATGGTCGCGATCACCGTACGGCCAGTGCGAGCAAGGTTTCGCATTGCCAGAGTGACCGTCTCGGCCATGAAGCTGTCTAACCCCGAGGTGGGCTCGTCCACGAACAGCAGCGATGGGTTTGTGAGGAGCTCGGTCGCGAACGACAGGCGCTTGCGTTGACCGCCCGAAAGGCCCTTGACGTGCACGTCTCCGATCGGCGTGTTGATAACCTTGGTCAGACCCATTTCGGAGATGATGGCGCGGACGTGCAGCGCGCGGAGATCCTTGCTGCACGACCTGCCCATCCGCAGCTCCGCCTGGAACGTTAGGTGCTCTAGCACCGTCAGATTGGCGTAGAAGAGGTCGTCCTGCATGACGTATCCCGTGTGCTTGGCGACGCCCTTGGACCAGCATTTGCCATTGACCAGAATCGTGCCGGTGCAGCTGCGGTTCCGCGCCGAGATGCAGTCGAGCAGAGTGCTCTTTCCCGCGCCAGACGGCCCCATGAGCACCATGAGCTCGCCCGGGACCGCCTCGCCACTCACGCTCGTCAGAATGGTCTTGCTTTCAACCTCCCCCGTCGCCGGGTCCTTGATCTTGACCTGGAAGCCCACGTTCTCCCACGAGATGGCGAGCTTTGGCACCGACTGCGTCCCTGGCGTTTTGCCTCCGTCCGCGCCGTCCCCCGCAACTGGGATGACGACGCTGGACGACAAGTCGGCGGCAGGCTTGGAGTTTGCTGTCATTGTTTACACAATACTGCCTGCTCTCGCTGGGTCCAATGTCAGAGTGGAGATGCAGCAGACCGCACACGCTGGGCCTTTTGCCACATCTATCTCCGCTTGGTTATTCATAGAATGCATCACATCGAAAGATCCACGCGATCCCTATGCGCGGCAACCTGAAGCCACAGCTTTGCACTCGCATGGACTCCATTCACCATTCAGAGCAGCTATTTCTGGCGCCTCTAAGTGCGATGCCGCTCGAACCCAGCAACGAAACCTTTGGAATGATCTAATGGAGCGATCATTCGGTGCGATCAAACGCAAGCTGGAAGTATTATTGCCGCGACGTTCCCTACAGCAAGAGCGCATCCAAAGAGCAAGAGCCTTTGATAATATTAATAGCCAAGCGCGGCCACAACGAGAGATAATCTGAGGGCTAGACATGCATACCAGCACGATGCCAGTGGGTAGGGACCAGCAATGCACCATTGTACGCGATGTGTGACGCATTATATGGCTCTGTTGGGTTGTTGTGAGAACTAAACCTGCCCATTTGTTAAAGTGCTCGCTTGCACTGCAGCACAAAAGCGAAGTGAGCATTCTCAGCGCAATAAAAGCGTCCACGCCACCACTGCCGTAAATGCACGAAACCGAGTCAACGTAAGCCCCCGAGAAGCATTTGTATGCGCTCTCCGAGCCTCGAGGTGCATCTGTGTTGCTCCCTGCCTTTACTTGCAACCGCACGACCACGCATCGGACTGTGAGTGCATTCTCCAAGTAGTGCCAAGTCTGTGGCGAACGTACGGTAGTGCATGTGTCCGTAAACACAATCTTGGCGGAGGCCGCCTTGAG
>JAADXZ010000580.1:0-17662 GCA_023338055.1 Phytopythium mirpurense | reverse complement strand
GGTGCTCTGCCAATCCGCCTCAACTAGTATAACACGACACGAGTTAGTTTACAATAGCTATTTGGCTCAAGATCATGCACTTACAATGCCCGGCTTCATCCTTAGACTTGAACCCGCTTACGACACACATGACCGTCTATTTGCGAGTTTCTGTCGCGGCAGCGCCACCAACTTGGTCTCTGTTGTGGCGCTGCACGCGTACATAGGGGTCAAGCGTACAGCCGACGTACGTCCATTGGTGGGTGCTTGTGTCCGTAGTGCGCAGACAATAGACGAAATTCGCCATGCGAGCCAAAACGCGTTTTGAGAAATGAACGAGAGTTCCATGAAGTGAGGTGAAAAACAGGTCCTGGCACCAATTTACAAAAGTTGTAATGATATAAAATATAAGCCAATCACAAGGCGAGTATAATTTCGACTAATATAATTGCATCATTTTTGGATTCTAGAATCCAAAAATTAAACGCATTTGATTATATATTTGGATTTTAAAACCCAATTTTTTGTGAGGCAACACACACAAAAAAACCTTTGTCGTACCGTCGGGGTATAAAAGGTATGCATGAACTGGACAAATTCAATGCATACAGTGGACAAAAGTATCCAATGCAAATTACGGTGAAAAAAACGATATTGTGCCGTCACCTCCACGTGCGTCATTAATTCAGTTAATGACATGCACATTTAACCCGAGGTTACAAATTACAATGTCAGTTACTCTACCTGACGCAAGCCACTACCAAGGTGCGGGGGTGGTGGCAGCGGGGCATGCCGCTACAAACAATCTCAAATGATCATGGCACTATGGCTGCAGGTGCACAAGGAGGACATCGAGTTGAAGGTGGCGTAAGAGCGCCACGACGCCAGCGCGAAGACGCCCGTGACAACGAGGAAGAAGACCGTTACGCTCAGCAGCGCCGGTAGGCTGCCCACCAGCGCGTCTAGCACCTGAAGCAGCTCGTTCTTGAAGTGCACGACGCGGATCGGGCGCAAGAGCCGGAATAGCCGCAGCGAACACGACCCTCGTCGTCGTGTCCGTGTAGAGCACGAGCGACACGGCCATGGACACGTACTCGGCGCCGGCGGCCAGCGGGATAAGCAGGTACAAGCGGTTCCACGGGCTGCGCAGGTACTCGCGCAGTCCGCCCGCGTGCGCGCACACGAGCGCGAACTCGGCCGCGTAGACCAGGATGAGCGCCGTCTCGATGACGTGCAGCCGTGCCGCGTACGTGGCGCTCATGCCGTGGAACTCGAGCGACAGCAGCACGGCGTTAACGAGCAGCGACACGCACACGGCTGCGACGCGCGCGAGCGCCACGCCGCCCGGCTCAAGCACAAAGAAGACGCGGTGCTGCCGCAGGCGGAAGGCCGCCAAGAAGGCGTCGCCCGGCGCGTCGCGCGCCTGGAAGAGCGGCGAGCGCAGCACGGCGTCGCGCGCGCCGAGGCGCCACGCCCGCCACCAGTCGACTCCGAGCTGCTCCACGTCCGGGAACGCGTCGGTGGCGCTCGGGAGCCGCGGCCCGCGCTTGGCGAGGTACGGGGCTGCCTTCGATTCGCGCTCGCGCTCTCGAGCGCCGCCCGGGACGCCGACAGACACATAGGCGCCGCGCACGATGCCCACGAAGAGCGCGAGGATCGTGTAGCTGACGAACACGACGAGCGCGACGAAGTAGGCGATCGACAGGTACGACGACGCCTGCAGCGCGCCGTCGAGCGCCGAGCTGAAGCCAGCGCGCAGCGAGACGTGGGAGACCGTGAGGAAGAACGCCTGGAACGATTGGAAGCCCGTGTGGCCGCTGTTGGGCGCGCCCATGGCCACGCACGCATGAGCGCCGCCACAGGCTGCGGCATCAACGCCGCCACCGCTGGTCAAAAGTTTGCAGAAGCAGTTCGGGAAGGCGGCGACCCAGTTCGGGGCGGCGTCTTGACCTGCGCCGGCGGAGATGAAGGCGAGGTCGACGGCGCAGCGGTGCGACAGAGAGTCTTTGAAGAGCTACATGCCGAGGATGAAGAAGAGGAAGAGATAGTAGCAGTAGCAGAGCAGCGCGTTGCCGGCCATGGGCAGCGCCGCGAGGAACGTGTTGAGCATCTTGCGGAAGCCGCGCCAGGCCTTGAGCACGCTCAGGCAGCGGGACACGCGCAGCGGCAGCATTTCGACGCCCGCGAGCGTCCGAGCGACGCGGCGGAGGTAGACGCGGTGAGCGCGAGCCACGAGAGCGCCACGATCGCGAGGGAAACGCGTCCCAGGGAACTGATGACCGTGAGCGCCATGACTTTGGCCGCTTGCTCCACCGTCACCAGCACCAGTAGCGCCCACTCGAGCGACGACATGGCGTCGCTCCCTTCTCCTTCTCCTTCATCTTCTTTGACGTCGTTAGGGGTTGGGGTGTTCGCGTCTGGGTCAACGAGTGGTCGAAGAGCGACATGAACTTGGTGGCGACGACCAGGGCGAGCACGAGCAGCACGAACAACGGGTGCAACAGCATTTGGAAGCACGTAATGGGCGCGCCTTGCGTCAGCGGCACGCCCTGCAACTCGCATAAGTCGATCGTGCTGGACGAGCGTGCTGCGCGCACGACGATCGCACGCGCGATGGTGAAGGTCGCGACGTCCTTGAACTCGAGGTCCAGCGTCCACTCTATTGCCTCCAAGATAGCAGCGGATCCCACGCTGCTGCTGGAGCTACTTCCAGCAACAAGACACTCTTTGCTAGGGCCAAGGCTGTATGTCGTGGGCGTCAAAAAGAGTAGAGAGGTCGAAGCCATGGCCAGCACGTCTTTAGTGAGCATCCAGAGCGTGAAACTGCTTTCGTCATTCTTGGGCAGCTGCTCTGGGGTTACGTGCTTGGGCGAAGCACTCCTGGGTTCTCGATGTCGTCACGATGGTCTTAACATGCAGGACGCGCTGTATGGAGTTGGAGGGGTATGTCCTCCTCGTCACAGTCGGTTGCCATGTCGTCGACGCTTACTTGTTGGACATCCTTGAGCGTAAGCCGCCTGCAACCGAACAAGGCCTCAACATCCGCGCACATCTCAGCGGTGAACTTCTTGTATGAGTGCGGCAAATAGGAGACGAGAAGGCTCTCGACGGCTGCGGGTAGCAACGGGCAGATGCCCACTTGGTCACCAGCATGACTTCCCTCCTAGAGTTGCTGAGTAAATACAGGAGTGCCGTCTTTCGCGTACTTCAGAAAATGCTCGACGTGGAAGTAGAACGAGCGAGCGTCCTCCTCGCTAATCTTGGTCACCTCCTTGACAAGACTCTTCTTCACAAACGCTTTGCTCTCGTCCGTGATGCTGGTGGTCGCTCGGCGACGCCAAAGCCTACACTTGATAAGGCCAAAGATCTCCTCCAGGGGATTCAGGAAGGGAGAGTATGGTGGAAGAGACTCCATCTCTATCCACTTCGAGACGGCTTTACCACGCAAGTAGTCGACCACGACTCCCCGATGATGCATGTTCACGTTGTTGAGCACGAACGCGCGCTTCCGTGTCGTCAGGCATGGTGTCCGCGCGATGTACGTCGCCATGATTTCCTTCATGAACTCGAGAACGACTTCGCCGGTCACGCTTCCCTCGGTGATCTCAAAGTAAAGCACGCCAAATGCCGGTGATGCAGCAAGCAGGAGACTGATGTGCTCGACAGTGTCGGTATCGAACTCGTCCTCGACCGTAGGGATCCACCCACAGAGTGACCATGCCTTGCGCTTGGTAACACGGGACAGCTTCATCTCGTCGAAGTATATGGCGTTGTAGAGCGTGCTCTGTCTGTATTTGTCCGGCATCTCAGTGGCGTAGTGCATCCGCTCTTGTATAGCACCCACACCGTTGCGGTCGTGACGGAAGCGGCAGTAATCCTTGAGACGAAACCCACAGAGAGTCTTGAGATTGCGTGCCATTGTCCATGGCGACACTTGGACGTTAAACGCTAGGCGTATAAACTTGGCAGTGTCCAGCCAACTGCGCGTTTTGAACAAAAACTGGAACCTTGCTGCCGCGTAGAACATCTCCTTCGTGAGCTTCAGCTTCCGTCCGTGCGTGTTCATCACGCCACGGTAGGAGAGCTGACGGCTGACTGTGCTCTGAGCGACGCCAAGTCGATCAGCGATCTGCGTCTGGGTCTCTGCTCCGCCAGCTCGCTAATGACGCGCTTGTCCGACAACGAAAGACGTGGCCGTTTTAAGCGGAGTCCAGCTTTCTGCTTCAGTTTACGCATCGTCGCAGGGCTGCGATTTACGTCCTCGCCCGCCTCCACACGCAGCCTCAGCTGGTTGAGTTGCGCAGCGCGTTCTTGCTCTCGGGACACCCGCTCTTGCAGACGCTGGACGGTCTTTTGCGCGACGAGCTGAGCGTGCTGGCACGCGAGCGCTAGCTGCTCGATTTGACGTTGGGCTCGCTGTTGAGCTAACTGCTGCGCCCTGGCGGCTTGCTTGCGCTGTCGCTGGGCAGCACGCTCCTCCGCGACGACGACACAGCTAGCTCGTGGTTGCAAATGTTGTATCTCCGTCGCCGTCGCCACGGAGTCGCTAAGCTGTGGAAGCTGTGAAGGCAGCTCTCGAGGCCGCCCGCGCTTTACCATCTTCTCTTTATCGTGCTTGTTGGGGATTGAGACTCTCTGCTGAGAGATTCTTGAGAGCACACCGACACCAACGGGGTATCTCGGTTGAGGGTACAAGTAACCGTGTACCCTCGACCTTGGAGGCAGCATGAGACTCGCACGAAGTTGGTAGGCATGCGACGGCGGCGGCTGGCGCTGCGGGAGATCGAGGAGCCGCCCGACGCGCAGGTCGCGGGCGACTCGGACAGCGATGTGGAGATCATTGAGGAGCCCAACTTCAACCTGCTGGGCTTGGCTGCTCCGGGCGCTGGCGCTGGCGCGGACGCCGTCGCGCAGCCGTCCGTTGCGGTCGCTGAACCTGCGGCAGGAGACACGGAGCACACCTCTACGGCGCGGCACGTGCCTAGCGTCTTCCACCTGTACCAGGACGGCCTCGTACCGGAGCAGATGCTTCAGCTCGCGTTCATGCGTCGGCGAGTGCGTGGAGCGACGTGTACAGTACTTGCAAGGCGATACTCACTCTCCTCCTAACGCGCGCGAGTGGGGTACGTAGGCGCCACGGTCGTTGCGCGACGCCAAAGTCCGTGTGGAGGACGAGTTCGTGGTTCCACGACCAACGCTGTCGCTCGCCGACTTCCTCCCGGCCCGCGCAGACGTTCCGTTGGAGAAGCTCTGGCTCCGCAGCAATCCGATACAAGCAGGCGGCGCTGACGCTGGCGCGGACTCTGCGCCGCTAGCCAATGCGTCAGAGAGGAGTCGAGCAGTGGCGAGCGCGAGCAAGTTCTTCACGAATCCGCGCGAGGCGACGGACGAGGAGTTCGCGCGGTGGAGACGCCTGTCCGAGCGTGACTGGCGCCAAGTGTACCACGAGTCGAAGCAACACAGCAGCCTCGACATCGCTGACGTGGGCTATGGGATGGCGCGGTGCCGGAGCGACGCGCTCGTGCAGTTCGTGTGGGAGGATCTGCTCGCGGAGATCGTGGGGCGAGCGCTGCATGAGCCATCCGACGACGCGGACAGCGAGGAGAGCACGGAGGCTCCACGGGAGCCACTGGTGCAGCGACTGCGGGAGCTGCTGCAGACGCTAGTGCGGCACCCGTGGGTCGCTGGCATGTCACCCAAGCAGTTCCGAGCGGCAGTACGCGCCAAGAACCTGCGACAAGTCGACGCGGCCGCCGGCGCGGAGCTAAAGCTGGAGCTCGTCGCGCAGTTCCAGCGGCAGCGACAGCAGCAGCAGCAGCAGCTACGCGCCCACGACGCCGACGTATCGCAGAGAAGAACGTCGTCGAACCGATAGAGTGGAAGGTGGCACGCGATGGAACGGCGTACATTTGTACCCGCAAGTGCATGTTACACTTGGCTGTCGTGGCCTTGCGCGCGCGCGGCTCCGGCGACTTTGGATACTTGAATGAGTTCAATTGCGCATCCCATTCCGGGCCAAACACATTCACGTTGTCTACTTTATCGAGGCAGGGTACGTATACTTAATCAGCACTTTCCAAAGAGCGTCATGTTGTCGAGCAGCAGTAACGCGGCGCGAGGCGTCACTACAATTCAATACGCGCGGCGAGCGATGGCGTCGCCGTTCGCGTCGCTCTCGGGGCGCAAGCGCAACGCCGAGGCGGCCATGCTGGACGTCTCCGGGCCGCCGGCCGGCTCCTTGCAGGCGGAGGTGCTGGCGGCCGCCGCCATGCCCGGTACGCTCGACCAAGACGACCACGCCAGCGCGTCACAAGCGGAGGCCAGCGGAGCCGCGGAAGCCGCGGGAACGCCGCGCGCGGCGTCGGCCGGGCCGCTCGTGGCGCCGCTGGAGACGCTCATCCCCGTGCCGGCGCTCGAGACAACCGAGTTCGAGTCGTGGGAGGCCTTCCACGCCGAGCTGGCCGCGTACGGCGAGCGCACGCACCAGCTGTACAGCGTGCGGTCGGCGACGCCGGCGGCGCGGCGCAACCAGCTGCTGGCCAAAAAGCAGCGGCCGGGCGGGCGGGCGCAGGAGCTGCTCATCCCCGAGCGCTTCCACCACTACGTCAAGACCATCACGTGCACGCACGGGGGCAAGCCGCGCCACCGTAGCACGGGCGCGCGGCCCAACCACCACCACCGAGCCATCCAGTGCCCCGCCCAGGTATGTTGGCCGTCTTGTAGACGCATAGCGCCGGGTGTGAGCGATATAGTGAAGCGTTGCGCGTATGGCATAGTGAGATACTGACGGACGGACGGATGGACGGATGGACGGATGGACGGACGGACGCGTGCGGTGGTCGCGGATACGGGCGCGGACAGATCAACGCGTGCGTCAAGCGGGACGCGCAGGGCTGGCGCGTGCACGTGACCAACCAGCACGCGTGGCACAACCACGAGGTGAGCGAGGCGCTGTACAAGTCGTACCCCGAGGTGCGCAACGCGCTGGGCGCCGACGTGCTGGCGACGGTCAACATTCTGCGCAAGGCCGAGGCCAAGCGCAAGAAGATCCTCGAGTACATTGTCGAGCACTCGCCGCAGCAGCCGCGCATGAAGGACGTGCACAACCTGCTCTCCAAGCTCAAGCGCGACGACGACAAGCAGCCCAAGCGCAAGCAGCCGTGAGCGGCCGAGACCCGACCACCCGCGCCAGCAGACATACGAAGAGCAGAGGCTTCGTACCCACCCCACCCCACCCCACCCATCGCCACGCTCCGACCCGAGCGACTTGGACCCCAGCCAGCGAAATTTTGAGACACTGAGAGAGCGAGGACCCCGCCGATTGTCACGTATTAAAGCCACACTGAGCGCCCACTGCCCGAGCCTTGTACGAGCATGCCTCTTTCTGCTCCTTTCCAACGCTCCGCGACCGTGTTGGGGACCTTTCCCGGTCGAAAGCGACGCGGAATCGGCAGAGCGGCCACGTAGGCAGGCCAGGCCGCCAAGCGGTCCCGCGCACACCCCAACGCGTCTCCGAGCTCCACGACCGGCCGTCTCCTAGCCCCGCGAGCTCGCCAACCACTAGCCACTATCCGCCAAGGACAAGGACAAGGACAAGGACAAGCTCGCACTCGTCGCTGTCGCTGCTCAAGGCGCCAACCTATGGAGGCCAACCGACGCGAGGCGAAGGGCAAGCCCGAGTGTTTGGGGGCTTGGCGGCCCTGGTTGGGGCTGATGGTATCGGCACAGTAATAGTAATCGTTATATTTATGTGAAGTGTAAATAAGGGGGCGGGGAGGGGGCGCGTCGGGCGTCGACGGCCCAGCGAAGAGCGGCTCTTTGCCGTTTGGCGCTGGGTCGTGTCGTGTCGGTCCGCGCGCTCCGCTCGGCCCCCGCGGGCCATAGATAAGGGATAGATACAAGGCCGAGCCGCTCGCTGCCTTCCGTTCGTGTCCGTCCGTCTCGAGCCGTCGCCTGTCTCCCCTCGCGGCAGAGCGCCCCCCTCTAGTGGAAGCGCTCGAACACGCTCAGCCGCGGGCTCTCCTCGCTGTTGGACGAGCTGCCGCTGGCCGTGCCGCTGGCCGTGCCGCTGGCCGCACCGCCGGCCGCGAGCGCCGCCTGCTTGTCGACGCTGCTGGCAGGCGTCGCGGCGGGCGAGGGGCTCGCCGCCCCGTCAAAGGGCGACGCGTCCAGGCTCAGCGCGAGGCCCGACGACCAGTGGCGCGGCGGGTCGCGGAGCGCGTCGGCAGCGGGGGCGGGGAAGTCCTTCCAGAGCTCGTCCGACTCGAGCGCGAAGTCCGTGCCCGTGGCCTTGGCCAGCGAAGCGTCCGCAAGCGTCGGCGACTTGAGGCCCGCCGGCGCAGCGGCGGCGCTCGGGCTGCCAGCCTCGCCCTCCGACGTCAGCGAGAACTTCATCAACGCGTCAATGGCGTCCTGAAGGTCCGGGTAGGTCGTCGAGTCCGAGGCGGAGGCGGGGGAGGTAGCGGTGGGCGCGCGGGGGGCGGCCGAGGCGGCAATTGGGGCGGGCGTGGGCGCCGTGGGGGCGGAGGACAGGCCGCTGAGGCCCTGGGAAGGCGGCGGGGGAGCCGCCGAGGACGCGAACGAGCCCGAGAGCTTGGACGCGGGGGACACGCGCGCCGTGGCGGGCGCCCACGTGGCGCTCTTGTCGAAGAGCGAGTAGTCCTTGGCATAGGTCGAGGGCGCGGGGTAGAGCCCGTAGCCGGGCAGACCCAGGTCGCTGCCGTGGTTGGCCGAGGGCGGCACCATGAGCGAGCCGAAGGGCGGGGGGTCCTTGAACATGCCGAGCGAGCCGCCGCCGTTCATGGCCGCCGGGGGGCTGAACTGCGGCTGGGAAAAGGCCTCGGCCTCCTCGTGGATGAAGCGGCAGCGGCTGCCGTAGGGGCAGTGGCCCGAGCCCCAGTACGACTTGCACTTGGTCGTCTTGTACTTGGGGTGGCGCACCACGTGGCGCAGCTCGGCGATGCCGTGCGCGAACTGGCACTTGGCGCCGTAGCGGCAGTTGCCGAACTCCGAGAAGCGCTTGCACAGCTCCGTCTTGTACAGCGACGACTTGGTGCCGTTCTTGGGGCTGTTCTCCTCGTTCTGGCCGCCCAGGTAGCCCCCCGACAGGTCCTCGCCCGGCAGCGCGTAGCCACCGCCGAGCCCCAGCGAGAGCGGCGGCGGGGGCGGCGCGGGCATGTGTCCGCCCAAGTGGTGCGGGTGGAGCATCGGTGCGCCCGCGTCCGCTTCCAGGTAGCTCTCCTTGGACATCGCGTAATAGTTCAGGTGGTCCATGGACGACAGCAGCATCGTGCTCTCTCTCGGGGGCTTCGTGCTTCTCGGGGCTTCTAGAAGGCGCGCGAACGAACGAGTCGTGTCCGAGCGGTCACGTCCACGGGTTCTACTACTCTAATACAGATGGGAGCGTATGGGACCGATTCAGCCGGACACAGGAGTCGGATCAGCAGGCAGACGGTCGGTAGGGGCGGGGGCTTGCTCGACGTGAGGGTCTCGAGGCTTGGTTGTACAGCGGCTGCGGCTTGGAGGGGGCCGGTAGGAGGGTGGGGCGGGGGTCGGAGGCTGGAGAAGGGGGAGGGAGTCCAGTGGCGGTCCGCCAGTCGTCGACGCTACCGCTGGGGGAGGTGGGGACGGCGCGACGGCAGCAACGCGAGATAAAAACTAACAAATCCGGCCGCCAATCCAGTGAACCGCGGGGGCGGCGGGCGAGGCGGGGGGGGCGAAAGGAGGGTGGGGAGGGAGGGCGGTTCTTTGTGGGGACGACCCACCGTCGGAGAAGCCGCCCTCCCTCCCGCCGCCCCTCTATCATGGAAAAAGTATGTGGCTGTTAAAACCTTGAATGTGAGGTTATACTGCGACGATTAGTGTGATTCCACTCTTCGCCCCAGATGGCACGCTAATGTGGCAGCTGTGAAATTTGGCTCAAAGCAATAGACGACAACAGTGTGTTGCAAACAAGTGGGTTGACGGCGAAGTGGGGGCGAATTCTCATGCGCTGAGAACAACACAATACTTCTAGTGTGTCCTGCATTACGGGCGCGCTGGCAGTGAATTGTGTGGGAGACAAAAAATCCGATGCTGTGCAAATACAGCATCCATGAAACAGAGAACAACGAGTGCAGCGACCGAACCGAATTATCACCCGATTCTAGATAGGCCAAGAGCCCATTTTAAATTAGTTTGGGTAAGAATAGTATTCGAATTTTAGCCTGTAGCATGTAGTAAATGAAATATTTACAGAAGAGAGCAACTCGTTTCCTAAAACACAAAAGTACTCTTGACATCTTCAACGTGAACTCCCTCCACATGACTGACTCTGACAGAAGAAGACGCTCGCAACTGACAGTCTCGTCCCCGAGGATGGAATGTAGGCCATAGTACGCCACCACCTCCCTCGCCAAGTTGCTCTACGATAGCAGGCGTGGCGAGCACGGTGCGTGGGCCACTCGTCGACTCTGCAACGCCAAAGAGCGCCCTCCAGTTGCGAGAGGGCATCGCATCAAGACAGTCCGAGCCAAAAAAACCAAGAAGAACAAGACGGTCCGAGACACGCGTCCTGTGGCGGCTTCTCGCCCGCGTCCGTTCGGTGGCATTTCCGCTCGCACACGTCACAGATTGTTGGGAGTGGTCGTCTCCCAAATCAGAGCGACTGTCTGTTTGAAGTGAGTGTTGGTCGTGTCACGAGTGACCAGCGAAAAGCGTGCCAACCGAGCAGCCCATTCCGGGATTACCCGCCACGCAAGTTGGTAGCTCGAAGGAACTTCACTTCTCCACTCCCAGCGCTCGCGACCGCACCGGACGACGCTCGAGACTTCTCTGCTGTTAGGTAAGTCCCATCGCCATGACGAGCGCGTGGGGCACAGCGTGGAAGCTGCCAGAGGCGCAGGAGGCGGCGGCGCCGGCGCAGCCGTCCATGCAGGACCTCATGGACGAGGCGCTCGCGCTCAAGCTGTACGAGGAGGAGTGCCGCGCGCTCGAGAAGGAGATCAACCCAGAGTACTTTGCGCAGGCGGCGGTCTTTGGCAGCGCCCGCGGGGACTCGCACAAGGAGATCTACAGCGCCGACAGCGTCTGCGTCGACGACGACGGGCTCGAGCCCGAGCACGGCGGCGGTGGAGCGTCCGGCGCGAGTCGCCTCGCTCTGCAGCAGATCACAGGCGCCTCTGCGAAAGCGCGGCCGACAGCGAGCAAGGCCGCGGCCGCCGCTCCTGTAGCGCGCAGCAGCAATGGAAGGAGCGCCAAGACCCGCACGTACGACCGCGACCTGGGCATCGACGACCTCAAGGGCGCCGGCAAGGGCTTCACGGCGCTGCGCGAGAGCCAGCGGCGCGCGCGCAAGAGCGAGAAGAACGGCGTCACGGGCGGGCGCGTCGAGGCGGAGCAGTTCTCGACGACCGAGGGCGTGCTGGACGAGCGCACGACGCGCATTTTGCAGAAGATGATCAACCGCGGCGAGCTGGACGAGGTGCACGGCTGCGTGCAGACGGGCAAGGAGGCGCATGTGTTCCACGCGGTCGGGCTCGGGCGCGTGCCCGAGTCGGACGAGGCCTGGGAGCTCGCCGAGCCGCGGGAGCTCGCCGCCAAGGTGTTCAAGACGACGCTGAACGAGTTCAGCAACCGTCACGAGTACGTGACGGGCGACCGGCGGTTCGACCTGCACTTCCAGAAGAAGGACATGCGCCGCCAGATCAAGCACTGGACCGAGAAGGAGTTCCGCAACCTGTGCCGCGCCGCCAAGAGTGGCATCAAGGCGCCCACGCCCTTCGCCTTTAGGGAGCATGTGCTGCTCATGGAGTTCGTTGGCGCGGGCGACGGCTGGCCCGCGCCGACGCTCAAGGACCTGACGCTGTCCCCGGACCAGCAGATCCACTTCTACGCTGATATTCTGGAGGCCACGCGCGTGCTGTACCAAGTCGGCCGGCTGGTGCACGGCGACCTGAGCGAGTACAACATCCTGGTGCACGAGGGCCGCACGTGGCTGATCGACTTTGGCCAGGCAGTGGACCGGTCCCACCCGGACACGGAGATGTACCTGCGGCGCGACCTGAAGACGCTGCACCGGTTCTTTGAGCGCGCGGGGCTGGGCGAGGCGACCGAGGAGGAGGCGGGGCTGCTGCCCGAGGAGCTGGCGTTCGAGTTCGTGGTCACCGAGGGCGAGAGACGCGTCGACGAGCTGCTCGTCGAGTACGCTCCACTCCGCGAGCTGTTGCGTGAGAAGCAGCCGGAGAACATGCCTATCTCTATTGAAGATGAGGAGGAGGAGGAGGAGGAGGCAAGCGACGACGAGGGCGACGACGAGGAAGAAGAGGGAAAGACTTTAGCCGATAAGCTGGAGGATGCAGCGGGGAAGGAGCTGCCGCACGCGCTGCCAGTTGCTTGAAGAGCCGAAGGGTAATTTTGACAAGACTTTGACCTTGCAGCTGAAACCTTGCATCTACGCTGCAGAAGCCCTCACAAAACCCGACTCGTTAGCACTGGTGAAGGCCGCTAGAGTCCGTTAGCTTATCGACTCGGGTGTCGATGGGGACATGGAAGACTATGGCAACATAGCAGCGCCGATCTCCCTAGCTGCAGAGAACTACCACAGCGAAGTCATTGGTATGGTTCGCAAAGCAGCTCACCAATGCAGCGAAGCCTCCTCGCTGTCGCATCAACCGGAGAAATCATCCTCGTATGCGGCTAAGTGCAGAATACGTCAACTTGGATGGTGTGCGGATGGTTTTGATGCTTGTAGTGAGTGAAGGATACGCGCAATTGTCCGGGAGTTTGTGAGTGTGAGCGCAAAGATGGAGACAGCAGACGCGAGCGGTTGGTTGGACAGCTTTGCACCTCGCAGCTTCTCTATGCCAAACCGAAGTCGTATGTGAACTGATTCAGTCGGGAACGACCGTCGACGCGTCTGTCAGGACTGCCATATTGCTTGCGACACACACTGGCCAAGGCGAAATCCTTTGTTCACTGGACGATCCTGGGGCCTTTGATGTCTAGACGTTGTACACGCGCTGGTTATGAAAAACGCGAGCGTGGAGGTTGTCACGGGGAGTGGTGGGGCTGTTTTACTGCTGGCGGCTTCAAATGGGCACACGGATGGTGTGCGCGCTCACCTTGAGGCAAAAGCGGGTATCAACGCTGCCGACCAGGCTGGCTGAACTACGCTGATGGTATCAGCGCTCTATGGTCCTTCCGCTCAGTCGATGTGCTGCTGTCGTGGAGAGGCGACCTGCTCCAAGGCAACGACGGCGGTAATACTGTGCTCATGCTGGCTGTAGCAGCAGCAATCCTCACCTTGTTGGAGACTGGAGCCGACCCTGGTGTTGCAAGCCACCAAGGCGTGACAGCACTTCAGCAGGCAGAAGCCACGAAACGTATCGTATTCCATCGTATTGGCGCTCATGAAGGCACACAGCCCTCGTGGTTTGGCAAAGCTTCGCTTCATCTAGTCGAAGAGAGTAATGAAGCCGAAGAGCAGTCACCTCCGATGGAGGAGGCTCCCAAACCGACCGAGTTTTCGTTTGAGGCCTGCATTTAGGCCAAAGGTAAAGATCCTTCGCCGATGCATATTCCTCTCGGAGCTCACACGGTCCGTTGGATACGCTTTTGACTCGGACAACGGCCTCATTCGTGGCTCAATCAATGGATGCAGACGAGGTTGTGGCTACTACTGCGGTGGGAGCGGACGACAATGCGACAGCGTTTCCGTTCTAATACCATGCGATACCTGCAATGGCGACCTTACCAAGTTCACAGCACTATTGAATGCGCTACCTGCCGACCCGAACGAACCAAAAATGATTAAACTCGTGGCAAGTTCCAAGTGGGCAATTCGATTGTGCGCCGCCGAGCACGAGTATGGTGTCTGATACACAGAGGTCGGGGATTTGCTTGTGCACAAGATGGATAAACTCCGCCAAAGCTTCATCTTGAGTCACTCGGACTCCGTGAAGCTACTAGAGTCGGCCGGCAAGGTTCGAGTTCGTGCACGTAGTGGTCGAGAGTCGAGGCAACGCTACCAAGCTGACGCTTCTACTACCTCGCGACGATCTTTGTCGAAAAGGTGCAGGCTGGGGCGGTCGCTCAATCCACATGGTCGCCATTGGAATTGCCCGTCCGGCTTGAGTGCGTGGACATTCTCAACCCGTGTTAAGTATCGACGCATCAGGCAGACGAGCGGGGCATACAAGGAAGAAGTCTATGAGCGATAATGGATTGCCAGACCAGTTTGTTATCTTCGGTTCGTGATTGCTCGCCACGTGCTGGAAGAACTCGGATTTGCTGTTCACACGCCGCACTGTATGGGGCTCACTGGTCACCAGTTGAGCCCACGGCGAGATGGTGGCTTCAGAGCCGTATTCCACTGTAGCAACAGTCTCTGCAAGGCTGCTCTTTGAAATCGCAGCGTGAAGGTCGCCCGAAACATCCTAGAGCTATCGAAGGGTGGCCTTTGCGAGAGGAGACGTGGCAGACTTTTGTCGGTCCGCTCCATCCATAGTGAGACTCGTGCATATAACGCATATAAACACAATCCGCCACGAAGGGAACGTGACAATCATGGGAAAGAGCATTCATTGCTGCTGCGTTAGCTCTTGCTGTGCAGAGACTTCGATGTCAATATATGAAGAGGCCAGACGAACCAGCCGCCACTCGCTTCCTCGCTACCGTCATCTCAACAGTAGCTGCCTTGATATACCTCGATGCTAGGCGCGACCGAGCGCCTTTGCCTGCTGGAGAGCGCGGCAGCGCAGCACAACCTTCTTCTCCGCTGTCACCACGTCGCTGCGGTTGAGCAGCATGATCGCGATCTCAAAGTATCCGACCTGGACGGCCAGCTCCAGTAGCGACCACGAGACGCTCTGCGTTGCCACCTCGCGCACCACCTCGACTAGAATCTGGCGCGCAAGCGATTCTTCCTCTTCGCCGGTCAGTAGCATGGCGCATTCGCCTGCGACCCCACGGGTTGCATCGACGGCGTACACAGCGGGAAAGTCCTCTATGTTCTCCAACAGCTTGGCTGAGAGAGCGATCGATGCGACAAAGTCACCAGCGGACTTGCCCATCTTGGCTGCGAGCAAGTCGCCTACTTGGGTGTATCCAAGACAATACGCGTACTCGGCCGCGCACATTCGAAGCACCGACTTGGAGCTTGTCACGAGCTGAAGCTCCTTGGGCGTGTTTGGGTCGTGCGATACCAGGTCTGTGAGTGCTGCGAACGTGGCGACGTCGCCATTGCAAACGTGGATGGCGTGGTGGAACAGGAACTGCGCCTCGCCGTCGTTCACTCCCACCGCAGCAACGAACCCGTTGGTCTCTGGAGATTGACCCACAATGAGACCCTCACCCAGCTCGATTGGGACTAGACCATTGCGATCAGCAAGTTGCCCCTTCATATCGATAGCACTCAGCGTGATGAACTGAATCGGAGGCTCCGCTACTACTTCGCCTCGCTTGGGTTTGGCTGGAGGGAGGCAATCCTCGAATGAAAACTCTCGGGGAGCATTCTTGGTCACCTCACTCTCGAGCGGCTGCTGGATCTCGTCGGTCAAAGCTTCCTGTTGCTGAGTGGCTTCCTCACAGACAGACATGGCCTTTTGCAGCATCTCGACCACGGTGATAGAGATGCGCCACGCTTTGGCTACAGATATGGCAGTTGCCCCGAGCTTGTTGACGACCGCAGGGTCCGCGCCAGCTTGAAGAAGGTCTTCAACGACGTCCACGTGGTCGTTCGCAGCCGCCAAAATGAGTGCGGAGTTGCTGTCGACGTCGACCGCGTTGATGTTGGCGCCTGCCTTGATCAAACTGCGAACGACCACGAAGTGTCCGCGAGCCGCCGCCACTATGAGAACCGTCTGTTCGCGGTGGTTGGCCGCTTCAGTGCTGACACTTGCGCCAAGAAGCAGGTCCACGACCTCTGTGTGGCCATTTCCCCCCGCTATTAGCACCGGCGTCCGCCCAAACTCGTCCAGCACTTCCAGATCTGCCCCACTCTCGATCAGACTGCGGACAACCTCAACTTGGTCCTTCGAAGCGGCAGTGTGGATCGAGACAGGGTGAACTTGGCTTGCGATACACGCCGGACTGACCAAGGAGGCAGAATTCTGCTTCGTCTTCAGAGCTTCCGGACAAACTTCATGATCGCTCGAGAGCTGTCTTGGTTTCCACCAGCTTCATCGCTGTAACGCCTTCTTTGTTGGCCACGGTTGGGTCAGCTCCGGCATCTAGCACGGCTTTAACCAGTTGGGAGTTGTTTCCCTCAATCACCAACATGAGAGCGGTGTCGCCATGGATATCGACCTGGTGCAAGTCTGCGCCTGCCATCAACAGCATATTGAAAGTGTCGAGATGACAGTGAAGCCCAGCCAGCATCAATGCTGTCTGATTGGCATGGTTCTCGGCTTCAAAGTCGGCATTCCCTTCAATAAGAGCACGCACAACTTCCGTGTGGCCGTTCCGAACTGCGCGCAGCAGAGCCGTGTCTCCTGCGTCATCTTTTGCTTCGACGTCAGCTTTTGCCTCGATCAACACGGAAACGACCTCATCGTGTCCAGCTTCACAGGCGAAGAATAGAGCTGATTTGTTGGCGGAGTCTCTGACGTCGACATTGACACCAGCTTGATGAGCATGCGCACAGTCTCGGTTCGACCGTAGCGCGCGGCCCCAATAGAATCAAGAGTAGGTTCTCGTCGATCAGCTTTTGCGTCGCTCCAGTCGAATCGCGTTCGCTCGCAGTTTGGCCATGTCTATCACTCCTGTACGGGTTCACTCCCGCTTGGAGCAACTCGCGCACGATGTCATAATATTTATCGGATGCTGCGACCATCAGTGCAGTGTTGCCTTCGCAAATGAAATCCACATTCGCGTCGGCTTGGATGAGAACTCGCAGAATCTCAAGCTGGTTGTAACACGCAGCGTAGTATGGCGCCCAATCCACGTCTTTTCCGGCGTCAGCAAACCTGCGCACACAGTCAATGTCTCCGCCCACCACAGCTTGGTACATGCGCTCCCGCTCCTCTTCTGTTAGCGGCACTTTCTTCGGACGCATGGTCCTCACTCGGCTTCCCTGCAACGAAGAGTCTTGTGGAATGCCGACGTGCTCACAGACGAAGAAGCCTCACGGGCCGAGATCTATACACGGACCGCAACCCTTCCTTCAACTTTGGAGTCGCTAGAAACCGACGGCCAAGCCAAGGCGATCACTAAATTGCCCAACGATACCATTTTAAAAAAAATACAGTGAAACCGCTACTGTGAAGCAACTCAAGCGAGCCCCAGGTGAAGATGTTCAGCCACCTCCACACACAAAAGGGTACCTGCGCGATCACGGACGACATTGCTCTCCTAGACTACCCAAGATACAAACACACTACAACGCGACCGCATCCGTAGTGTCTCCGGACGGGCCAACTTCACCCGCCTCTTCCGTCTTGTCCTCCATCCCAGCGCTATGCTCCTCCTTCTCGTCCTTGTTTCGGCGCTTGATGGTCTGCCGCATGAGGCCGCCACGGCGACCGCTCCACCAGTGCGCGAACGACACGCGGTTCCACGAGAACACCGACATGTCGTAGCCGTCCACGTCTTCTCCTCCGTCTTCAGCAGAGCGCTGCCTTCCAACTACCGTCGGTCGAGCCTGGCCGTCGTCTTCGTCGCTCAAGATGCCTTCGACGTCCGTGCCGTCCTCCTCCTCCTCCTCCTC
>JAADXZ010000579.1:0-17671 GCA_023338055.1 Phytopythium mirpurense | reverse complement strand
CAGGGATTGTGCGGACGGAGGAAGGAGCGTCCTGGCACGGATGCGGATAAAGTTCAAATGACCGCTGGGGACGCGGACGCGAGCCAAGGGGCGGCGGCGCGCCCCCCCCTCCAGGGGGCGAATTATTGCCCCACGGGGAAGGGCGAGGAGGAGCATTCGAAGATGAAGCAAGAAGGGGGGCGGGGTGGGGGAGGAGGGAGGAGCAGACGGTCGCGAGGGACCAATGAGAGCGCGGAAACTATAATTTCAGCCAATCCTCGAGTGACGAAGCAGCACGGGTGTGACGTCATGTACCGTAATTCCTTCCACGGTTATTTTGGGTAGGTCCGTCCAGCCAATAGACGCATCAAGTGCCGCCGTCGGCGCGTAAAGACGGAATGAATGCGATACAATTGGCTGTTTACCGAGGTGTTTATCGTTGGGCTGGTCCGGCCGCGTGTCAATGACAAGAACACGGCAGAACGAGCCACCAGCGTTGTATGCGTGGCATGCAACACCTCGACAAATGGCTCTTGTTGCTGGTGTACCGCTGTTTTTGAAAGTCTTGACTTGCGAATGGCATCGAATCGGGATCGATACATTTATCGTAGCAGCTTTATGCGGCATACAATGCACAAGTGACTTTTGGACGACAGGCGATTGTACAGTACAATATGCGACGCGCCTTGGCAAATCAGCGTCCGTCCGTTCGATGTGTGGTACAGTACACTGTATGGCAGCGTAATTTGGCCAGCGCGCTACAAGGTGGCGACGAATTAGAACCCAAGTGTAGCGGCCTCCATCGACGGCTCTCAAATGAATCACGAGATGCACGGCCACAGCAGAGTGATGATGGTTTGTGGTGACTCCGTGCACGGTTTTGGGGATCAATTTTAAGCTTGCAGACTGTATCATACAGTACTGCATGGAGTACGTGCCTCCGGATAGTCGTTGAAGTGGCTAGAAACACGTTTTTACGGCGCCGCTCAAGGAGTCCAATTAGTTTGGGTTGTTTTGCATCAATGTTTTAGGTACGTGACGTGCCTCGTCTGCTAAAACAGCGCACATTTACAGTACAGAATCTCTTGTTCGTGGAAACTTCCGCTTTCAAAAGAAAAACCTCATATTTGGCATTCCGATCCAAAAACCTCATTCTGCGCATCCCCTTTTGATGCGCTAAAATCAGGGGTAGCGTGTGATCTGGATCGGTCGGTCAGTCGTGACTGCGCCACTTCAACGCCTGCCGCCCCCGTCTTCAAACCGAAATGGGATGGCGGCTGACGGGGCGGACGGATGAAATGGTTGTTGACCAGTACGTACAGTACATGTATACAGTAGCGGCATGGCAGAAGGAGCTGCTGGCCTTCGGGCCCCGAATCCTTCGGGGAGCAGCCGCTCGAAGGTCACCCCTTGCATTCATCGCCTGTTTGCTTGGGTTGCGCTCGCGCGTGTGCTCATAAGCTTTGCGTCCCTCCACGGTAGTGTGGCACCCACCTTGTGGGCGTCGTGCGTTTGAATCCACTTCAACTTGAAATGATCACAAAAAAGATCGAAAAAGAGAGACGAGAGAGATTCGAAGCAAAACAGCAAAAGAGGCCTCATTTCGATATTCGATATTTTTTACTAATCATAATTTCGTTCGCAAATAACGGAACCCGCGCCGAACAAGGCGGGAGGGCGGGAGGAGTCCAGCAGCCTCCCGTTGCAGTGATGACCGAGCGCAACGTGAAGGGGGGAAGAGAAAGAGGAGGGCGGCTGCCATGTCGCAGCGCTCTTTCGCTGACGGAAGGACGCGGACACTCACTGCGCTCCAGGAAGGATCCGTGGTGGTGGCCACGCGGCCGCCATTCGCCTGTGGGGGCCGACAATGGGTGTGAGCAAGGCAATTGCCGCGCTCGACGCTATGCTTCTATAAATACACGGCCACGTCAGTCGTTGCACACTACGGTAATGAACTTATATAATAGTATCGAGCGTCGCCGTGTGCACATGAGCGAAAGAATGCATGGAGGCGTCTCCGGTAGAGCAGCGCAGCGCAGTGTTGTCTGTTGGGCCTGGTCGGAGCCGGCAGTTACGGCGGCCAGCTGCGGAGCCCTCGGCTCCAGTGCCACTCGCGAAACGCTCTTTTTGAAGAAGAGGTCCGTTTGGCCACGAAGGGGCGCGATGGTGCATGCATCCCTTCGCCCCATCCACATCACTCTACTCTCAAGGCAAGATGTTTCGGCAGACGAGCGAGTCGTTGCGCTTGCTGGTCGGCAGGCGGCTGCACAGCGCCGGATGGATGGATACATACGCTTACACTTGGAGTTTGGGTAGAGTGGACGCTGCTGGCCTGTCCTCAGCGGAAAGCCGCGAAACGGCTCGCCGAACGCGCGCCGAACGTTGCGCCCTCGATAATAGAAGCTCGCCGATGCTTTGGCCGCGCATCTTCGATTTTCCCATTGAGAAACTCATCCGCAGCGCGGCGTTTCGCCGGGTTCGGAATCCACTTGGGCTGAGTATACCGTAGAACTGCAAGGTGGCCATTGCGTGCGGAACCCACCAGGTGACCACGACCTCAACATAGAACCCGCGACGCAAGCGCAAGCCTGTCGACAGGCATTCGCTAGATGAATGGCGGGCGTGGATCCCTCGGCACTTGGCGGCGATGACACGCTGAGTGTTGGGGTATGGCTGGTGCTGGTACGGAGGGCAAAGGTGGGGCGCTGGTCGTGGGGGACCGCTACCAATTCGCTGCTCAGGCTCGGGATGCGGGGCACTGCAAGGGCGCTGGTAGGGCTCTGGTAGGGCGGGCGCCTTACTGCTCGGGCTGGATGTGTACGATGTCCCAGGGGCCGAGGATCTCGCTGCATGGGCATCCATCCACAACATGCACGGAGCTTGCGTCAGTGGCTTCAACTGTCGGTGAGACGTCACTAGGCGATAGAGTAGAGCGACGGGGACGCACGTCTTGTACTCCTGCACGTGCATGAACCAGAGCGGGCAGGCGAACGTGAGGAACAGCACGAGCGCGCCGGCCACGACGCTCTCGAGGGCCGACGCGCGCCACGAGAGCGCGAGCGACACCGCCACCAAGGCCGCCGCCACCGCCAAGTGCGCACCTTCCGACTGGCGCTGCGTTGTCACGGTAGAGCAGCACGCAGTCGCAACATGAGACTCGACCTCGTCCCTCCGAGCGGCACCGAGCCCAAGAGTTCACGAGTCCAAGAGCCCACGAACGAGCGCACCTTGACCTGGCGCTGGAAGAGCGGGAAGAGCGCAAAGACCTCGATGGCGAACAGCACGAAGGCGAACACGTGCTCGCTCGACGGCAGGCGCGAGCCCAGCAGCACCGCCGTGAAGATGGCCGCGTTGAGCGAGATGGTCCCGCTGAACCTGCTCCACGTATACCAGACCGCCCGACGCCACCCGTTGACGGTCAGCGCTCACGTCGCCACAGAATAACCGCAATGCTAGTACTAGCCGATCCGCATGCTCGCACTCTACCTGCCGATGCCGGCGTTCACGTAGTTGTAGTCGTGGGTGACGAGGTGCAGCATGGCGAGGAAGTAGGCGAGCGCCCAGATGGTGTCGTCCGCGAACGACTCGGTCAGCGTGCGCAGCACGGGCGAGAGCAGCGACAGCGTCGCGCAGAAGAGCAGGCTCGCGCTGAGCGACTCGGACGCGCTCAGCGGCACGCCCAGCCCCAGGCGCAGCAGCGCGAAGCCCGCGACGCCCAGGACGCCGTCCAGGGACCCGAGCGCGGCCGCCGACACGGCGCCAGCGTGCACCAGCTCGAATAACGACTGGGTTCGCAGGACAGAGCGGTCGTTAGATGCCTAGCGAGGAAGGGGCCCGTGGTGGTTGGGTCTTTTGGGGGGCACAAGACGCACAAAGAAGATGAGGACGGCGCAGATCTGCTGCGTGAGCGCCGCGGACGCGCGCACCATGCCCCAGTAGTCGTGCTCGCGCACGTTGGCTGGTTGGTTTGGGCGTCAAAAGACAGCCAGAGCGTTAGGCGTCGGGTTCATTCCACGCATCGAATGGCGGCCGATGGGGCCATAGAGCTCGTGCCGTTGGTCTTCATCTGCTCGAGGAAGGTCTCGTCGACGTGGTTGTCGTCGTAGGGCTGCGCCTCGTACAGCACCTTCCTCCATCGCGGCCGGGGCGCGCTCTGCGTAGGGCGGGGGGAGACGCGCGCAAGACAGAGAGGGGAGAGGCACCACCACGGGCGTCAGCACCTTGACGCAGCGCTTGAGGCCGCGCGCGTCGACCACCTGGCATGCAAGCTCACCATTTTGGTCGCCATTGTGGTGGAAACGATCGATTTGTGGCGCGATTTGTAAAATGATAGGATTATGAACTATTGAAATTGTTAATATATCAAAGTGTTTGTTATGTCAGTATAGTATTACGATGAATGATACTCTTCACGCTAAGGTCTACTGTTTAATTGTTACAGATAATCAGTACACGGTATTTGCATTGACAAGCGAGGAGAGTTGAGGGTGCCAATCAGCAGTGCACGCTTCGGCGCCAACGGACAACTTGGGCTGGTCCCGACAGTGAAGTACAGTAGCTGTCGACGTGTAAAGCCATTCGCTCTGATCGAGCATGTGGAGTGTGCGCATTGCATTGGGGACTCCAATTAGCACTAAAACCACCGCGTGGTACCTACCGAATCTCGGAAGCGGAGTGGGGAAACACTTGCTACACCTAAAGAAGTTCCGAAGGCTCGGATCGCGAAACAGCAAGATCGGCGTGCGCAAGTGGCCTGAGTCAAACCACCAAAGAACGCGTCATGCGTGATTCAAGACGCTGAAACGCCTGGAATGATGAGCCGAGTCCAACTCATGCGCGCTCTGTCGTTGCAAAGCGGATCCGAGCTGCCGCAGCGTACCACAGGAAATGGAGTCCTTCGTTGAAATACCCCGCAACTACTATTTCAGTACTTGTCACATTGGATTGAGGGCGGGGACCGACCCCTTGAACAGAAGCCTGACCCTTTCAAGTACAGGGAGCAAGCCAACGTTCCAGTGGGGCCATTCCACCTCCGTCACAAATTTGAAATAGCACGGTAGGCCGCCTCGACCTACCGAGCTGCCCTACTTGTCAGGTAGGGCATTAGTTTCCTTACTCATTGAGTTTAAGCCAAATTGTGCTCGGACACACGTTCGCTTTCTATAAAGCTTCAGTTTCTCCCATACGTACACTAATTGAAAATTGAAATGAAGTTGAAGTTGACCATCATTCCGAATTCAACATAGCGAGCCACAAGGCCCAACACCAGCCGCTTTGATATGGATCCCAATGTCAAGCGTGTCGCTGAGGTGCTGGTGATGATCGTAGGGTGGTAGATAACCGCTGCCCAGAGGCTCGCGTCGGATGTATTGGCTGCGTAGCCCAGGAGCGGTACCCTCTTGAGAAATGAGAGCGAATTGATCATACTATCATGTCAGGTCCAAATCTTGGAAAGCATGAGATCGCAAGTCTATACCCTATTCTTGGCTGAAAAAGATGTCTGCTATCCTCTCATATCAATATGTTCTGAACCAAGAATCTATTCTTGTCACTATAGAAGTGCTTCAGCCTTTCAATTCGGGTGCAAGGCAATGCCAATCATCATTTCCGCGGAGCGGAGGTGCTGGCCCACGAGTCAGTAGGCTTCGTCTCCGCGACGACGTCGTCACGTTCACCATTCGGTGGCGTGTTCTTCTCCATGCGTCGTTGGCGGCGCTTTCAAGCTGTCGCGCTCTGTCGTTTTACTTGGAGAAGAGAGCTCAAGACTCGCCTTCAGTCCACTCCATCGATATCCGCGCCGGGAACTGCTTCGCTGCGCTCCAATCGACGACACAACCCACAGACGCGCCGTCCATTCGATTCCTCCAGTCAACCGGACCCGACGCGGCAGAATCTCCTCTACGCCTCGAGCTGACCGTTGCGGATGCCGAGTTCATCGTGCTCCGCTTCGCCGACTTGCAACTCTCTCCTTCGTCGCGATTGGCCATGTTTATCTGGAGTGAAGACGAAGCTCCAGCTCTGGCATGGGTCTTCGACCACTCGCACTCGATCAGCGCATCGACCAGCACGAGTGGCGTCCGGTTCTCCCCGCCCGTGTACGCTTCACGCGTCCTCCTCGAGTACCACGCCGACTCACAAGTCCCTGGCATCTCGTCGGCGACGAAGGAGGCTCCGCCGTCGTGCTTTGGCTTTCACATTGATCAGTACAGGGACCGTGCATTGTCGGTGGCAGACGCTCCATCATCAACCACAAGGTCTCGACCGGGCAAGTGTTCCTCCTGGTCGATTGACGGTGGCGGCAGCTCTGTCTTGCAGGCAACCGTAAGCGCTTCCAGCCTGCGCTTCAACCCCCGCTTGTACCGCACGACGCTGCCTGTCGTGCGTATTATAGTGCAGAAGGCGTACGGAGCTGTCGCATGCTCGGGCTTCATGGTGGGCTGCGCCGGACACGTCCTCACCAACAGCCACTGCGTCTCGACTGATGAAGAGGCTGCGCACGCAACGATCGAGCTCTCGGGCTCTCCATCATCCCCTACAGACGCCATTGAGGCCGTCACGGGTGCTCAGCTGGTGGCCGCGTCCCCGCCGAGCGAGTTGGACTACGCCCTGCTCCTCCCTCAGCTCCAACCAAGCGACCGCCGGCGCCTCATGGAGCAGTTCGGCTTCCTATCGCTGCGATCGACTGGCGCGCGTGTGGGAGAGCGCGTCTTCATCCCGCAGTTCCCTGGGAGCAGTAGCGGCTCGAGCGCTCGCGATAAGCGCGTGGCGGTCAAAGCCCACGGCGCTGATGGGAGCAGTCTCTTCGGACGCGTCACCTCCGAGTCCGTGAAGAGCTGCAACGTCCGGAACGACAGTATTGGCTACCGCCTCGCGACCAGCGGCGGCTCCTCCGGTGCTCCAGTCATCGCGCACCACGACTTGTCTGTCGTCGGGCTTCACTACTGCGCCAGTGCGTCCTCCTTTACACTCGATCAAACCTCTTGAACTGCCGATCGCTGATGCTTTGTGTGGACGCAGGCGGGTGCGGTAAGAGCGCCATCCCCTCTCACAGGATCGTGCGCGACCTCAAGCGCGTTGGCCGCCTTCCACCTTGCGCTGAGCTCCTCCGCCCGTCACTCGCTGCCCGCCAAGTCCAAGAACCCAGTGTATAAGTCACAGACGTGCATACTCGCCTCTTGTCTTTCTCCTAGAACTCTCTCCGTTCGTCTCCTAGTAGCTCATCTTCTGCGGCGCCTGGCACCACGGGCAGCAGCCAAAGTGCTTGACCCAGCGGTTCCACATGTCGCGGTCCGCGATGACCTTGCATGTAGCACAGTGCGCTGTGCTCTTGGCCGCCACGGGGAAGCCCGTGAGGATGCAGGCCTCGTTGGCGATGTGGCACTCGGGACAGGCCAGCGCGGCCTCGTAGATCTGGGCCTTGCACTGCCCGCAGGCGCGCTCAGGCAGCTTCTCGGCCACCTGCTGATCCATCGAGATGGTCAGGACCCAGTCGCGGATCTCTTCGCGCGCGCTCTCGTCGCCAACGTAGTGCGTCTCGGGCAGCGGGAAGTCGGCCGGCGTCGGGATGTCGGCGCCCACAAAGTCCGTGTTGTCCAGGTGGCTTGCGTCTCCGCCGCTGCCGCCGCTCTCGTCGATCGCCTCGCACAGATCGAGGTACCGGTTGAAGAAGACGAAGGCGGCGCTGAGCCACTTTTTGCTGCGCGCCGCCGCGCCGGCGAGGTAGAACATCTTGTCGGCCGGCAGCTCGGGCCCGATGAAGCGCAGGAGCGACATGCTCACGCGCGCCGCCACGTCGTCGAGGCCGCTGCCGCTGGCGCCCTCGGCCTGGTGCTTGACCACGAAGTAGTGCGTCATGAGCAGCCACTGCTCGACCTCGGCGACGCGAGAAGCCGCCACGCCGCTGCCGGAGGCGCCGCGCAAGTCCTTGACGAGCTTGCGGAGGCACTTGGCGAGCTCCCCGAGCACCGCGGCGTGTCCGGACTGGGCGTCCACCTCCTGCCGACCGCCGAGCGCCTGACGGACAACCGTAGCCACCACGTCGATGGCGGACGCGTCCACGGGCACGCCGTAGTCGGCGAGCGTCTTGACCGCCGCCGAGACCTCTTCGTGCTCGCACAGGCGTGCGACGCGCAGCACGAGGTACTTGGCGAGCGACTGCGGCCCGTGCTTGGCCGCCGACGACAGCACCTTGTCCCACTCGCCGCGCTGCATCCACGCGTCCAGCGCGCTCGAGTTGCTGGCGCCAGCCGCCGCGTTGTCGTCGCCGGCGCTGAGCTTGGACTCCTTGCGCTCCGCTAGCTTGGCGTCCGCGCCGGACGCCGACGGCGTGTAGGACGACGACCCCGACCAGCCCTTGGCCTCTGACGCGAGCGACGACGGGGACGCCGCCGCCGCCGCCGCCGGCTGCGCTGCGTCCTGCGGCTGGCCAAACGCGCTGGCCTGCTGGGCGCGCTCGAGCCGCGGCAGCAGCTCCGGCGCGTGCTGCTCGCACAGCCGCTGCGCGCCGAGCCAGTCGCCCACGCGGAGGTAGCAGTCGAGCGCCTCGTTCATCTTGTCGATCGAGCGGAAGTGCTCGGCCGCGGCCGAGAAGCGCGACAGCCCGAGCAGGCGAGACGCCACCTCGTCCACGACCGAGCGGTACCGCGCGCGGTCGTACTGCGCGCACAGCTCGACGGCGCGCGCCCAGAGCTGCTCGAGGTCCTGCGCCTCGTCCTCGCTGCCGTCGCCGTCGCCGTCGCCGGCACCGGCGCTCGTGAGGTGGTCCATCGACACGGACAGGTACGCGTCGATGGCCTGCACGAACTGCTGGGAGGCGACCCAGGCCTCGCACGCGTCCACGATCTCGCGCTTGCGGTCGGCGCCGCTCGGCAGCTGGCCCGAGAAGGCGGCGCGCTGGCGGGCCAGGTTCACCTCCATGAGCTTGTGCGGCAGGTGGCGCTTGGCGATGCGCGCCGCGTCACCCCAGAGACTCGCCTCGAGGTACGCGGCGAGCGCGAGCTCGGGCTTGCCGGCGCTCAGGAAGAAGCCCTCGGCTCGCTGGTGCTCCTTGCGCTCGAGCCAGAGCCGCGCCTGCGCGACGAACACGTCCGAGACGGAGGCCGGGTCGGCGCTCTCGGCCACGCGCATGGCGTTGGCCCAGTCTTGCTGGTGCACATACATGTCGAGCGCCTCGCGCGGCTTGCCGGCCTTGATGAACTCGTTCTCGGCGTCCTGGAAGCGCTCCTCGTCCTCCAAAAAGAGCGCGTGCTTGAGGTGCACCTCGGGCAGCTTCTTGGGCGCGCAGCTCTGCGCCAGCTCGAACGCGTGCTCGAACGCGCCGCTCTCGACCGCGTAGTCGATGGCCGGCTCGATGAGTCCCAGCCGCGTGAGCAGCTTGGCGCCCTGCTCGCCCCCGAGGTCCATCGCCCAGGCGTACGCCACGCGCTTGGACGCGTTGACGCCGCCGTGCACCTTGGCCACGCGGATGGCCTCGTCCCACATGTCGTTGGCGCGGAACATGTTGACGGCCGCCTGCCACTCGCCGGCCTCGGCGAAGTGGTGCTCGGCCGTCTTGAGGTCTCCCTCGCGCTCGAGCTGCTGCGCCAGGAACAGGTGCGTGTCCTTGAGCAGGTCCTTGCGGTGCTTGGCCACGAGCCGCACCATCTGCTCGTACAGCTTGTGGTTCTTGTACATGTTGATGGCCAGGTCGGGCTCGTTGACCGTCAAGAAGAGCTTCTCGGCCTCCTTGAGCTTGCCCTGGCGCTCCATGCGGTGCGCCTGCTCGACGTACAGCCGCTCCGTCTCGTACTTGTCCAAGTGGTTGAGCGCGACCTGGTAGGCCGCGTCCCACTTGTTGGCGCGCGTGTACATCTCGACCGCGTCGCGCGCCGCGTCCGCCTTGATGAAGCAGCGCTCGGCCTGCTCGTATTGCTGCGCGTCCTGGTAGTGGCGCGCCAGGCGGCGGTAGTACGGCAGCGACACGTCATCCTCGAGCGTCTCGACGAGCTGTCCGGCCTTGGCCCACTGCCGCGAGTTGAGCGCGGCCTCGACGGCCTTGGTCGGCACGTTGCCCTCAATGTAGTGGTTGATGGCCATGTCCATCTGCTTCTGCGAGACCAGGAAGTCGCCCCAGGCCTCCTCGAGCCGCAGCACCTTGTCCGGGAAGTGGCGGCGAGACAGCTCCACGGCCTTGCGGAACGCGTTCGCCTTGATGAAGGCGGCCAGCGCGCGGCTCTCCTGCTCCAGCTTGTCGAACTGGTCGCCCGCCTTCTCGAACATGCCGGCCGCGTACAGCGCCTCGGCCACGGTCTCGAGCAGCTGTCGGTGGTCGCGCCCGACGTTGCGCGCGCTGAGCAGCTGGGCCGCCTTGGCCGGCAGCCCGCCCTTGAGGTACAGGCTCACGGCGCTCGCGACGTCGCCCTCCTTGACCTTGAGCGCCGCCGCCTTCTCCTCCTGCCGGGACTCGACCAGGTAGTCGTAGTAGCCGCGCTTCATCTGCTCGCAGCCCGAGTGGCTCTTGGCCTCGGCCACGCGGATCGCGTCCTCCCACTTGTGCAGGTGCTGGTACATCTCGATCGCTTCGTCCACCTGCGCCTGGGACAGCAGCAGGTGCTCCGCGCCGCGGAAGTCGTGCTTGAGCAGCGCGAGCCGCGCGCGCACGCGCCAGTGCGCCACGCCGTCGTCCAGCTTGTTGCGCTCGCGCGCGTCCAGCTTGTTGACCTTGCGCAGGAACCGCGAGCGCGCGAGGTCGCCCAGCGCCGCCGCGCAGCGCTCGGCGATGCGGTGGTCGTTGGCCTCGAGCGCCGCCCCGCTCAGCTGGCTCCACATGGCCTCCGTCTCGGGCGTGAGCTCGAGCGGCTCGAGGATCGCCATGGCCGCCACGAGCGCCTGGTCGTCCAGCGCCGTGCCGAACGAGATGAGCGACTCGTCGAGCTGGTACGAGGCCGTGTGCATGCCCTCGTCCACGATCACCTCGGTGCGTCCGTTGCCGCGCTCGATCTGCTCGACGTCGCCCTTGATCTGGTAGATGGTGGCCTTGTCCGGCGCGCGGATGTTGTACCAGACGGACAGGTTCGACCGGTTCTGCGCCACGACCACGTCCGAGTCGGGCACCCACTGCACGTAGTTGCAGTAGTGCAGCAGCGTGCTGCGCTTCTGCGCGTCGAGGTCGAACAGGTGCAGCTGCCGCCGCTTGTCCCGGAAGAGCAGCAGGTTGCCGCGCGCGTTGAGCTCGAGCCAGTCGACGCGCGAGTCGTGGTTGACCGTCGACGACACGTGCAGGTGCAGGTCCTTGATCGAGATGGTCTGCAGGTCCAGCAGGTACGCGATCTTCTTGTTGGTGCCCTCGGCGCCGTCCGCCCCGAGCATGCGCGCGCCTGGCGGCTGCTGCGCCTGCGGCTGCAGGCTCGGGCGCTCGTTGATGCGCACGCTGAGCAAGTGCGAGCTCAGGTGCTCGGTGCGCACCGAGCTCAGCACCTCGTTCTGCCCGTACTCGATGAGCGACAGCTCGCCCGCCTGGTACACGATGCACACGCTCTCGTTCTCCAGCATGTACTTCTCGCTGCCGGTCGACTGCCACTGCACCTCGCTTAGCTTGGCCGTGTCCAGGTCCCCGACCAGCAGCGTGTTGGGCGTGTTGCCCACGAGGAAGCGGTCCTGGAAGACGTTGAGCTTGGAGATCTCGCAGCCAAAGGCCGAGCGCACGACCACGCGCGCGCCCGTCGCGAGCCGCTTGACGATCACCTGGCTCAGCGACACGTACGTGAACTCGAACTTGCCCTTGTACCGGTACCGCCGCACGCAGGCGTCGAACAGGTCGAGCGCGCCGCAGGCCGAGCCGACCGCGAGCCGGCTGCCGTCTGCCTTCCACGCGAGCGCCGTGACCGAGTACAGGTTGGGGATGGACTTGGTGCCCACGAGCTCCCACGTGCCCGTCTTGGCCTCGAAGCTGAACGTGTAGAACGCGTTGAAGTTGCCCACAACGACGGCCTCGCCCGTCGGGTTCGCCACGCTCGTCGTGAACTCGCCGCACTGCGGGTCGGTCGAGTAGTCGAACGTGCGCTCGAGCCCGCCGTCCTTGTCGTAGAAGCTCACCTTGCGGTCGTTGCCGGCCGCGACGATGCTCTCGCCCCACGACAGCGCGTACGGGACGCACGAGTGCACGGCGAGCTTGACGTGCGTCGGCCCGCCGCCCGACACGTCGTCAAAGACGAACCGATAGATGGAGCCGTCGTAGTGGCCCGAGAGCACCGCCGTGCCCTCCTGGTTACTGCACACGACCGACACGTACGAGCCCGCGCCGTAGAGCGTCGCGGGCTTGTTGCTGCGCAGCTGGCCCACCTTGACCTTGCCGTCCGCGAGCCCAAAGACGATCTCGTTCGGGTGCGTCACGGGCCACGTGAGCGCCGTGATGGACGCCTGCTGCGGGAACTTGTTGCAGATGGACTTCTTGTCGCCCCACTCGAGCCCGATCTTGTAGATGAAGACGATGTTGTCGCTCTGCGCGACCGCCAGCTTGGTCGAGTCAGGCGAGAAGGCCAGCGAGCGCACCACGTAGTTCTTGTCGCCCTTGTCCGCCGGCTTGGTCGAGAACTTGTCCTTGCGCTCGCCCGTCTGCGCGTCGAACAGGTGCACCACGCGGTCCACCGTCACGACCGCGAGCCGCCGGTTGTTGGCCGAGAAGGCCACCGCCGTGACTTTGCACAGGCCCTCGGTCGCCTGCAGCAGCGACGTCAGGTGCCGCAGCTGCATCGTGCCAGCCAGCGTGAGCGTCCCAAGGGTCCGTCGCGAACTGGGAGAAGAGCACAAGGGAGATCCGAGAAGCGACCAGGATGCGAGCAGTCGCGGGCGCGAAACGACGCCGACCAAAGGAGCTGCTGCCAGTCACTCGATGGTCTGGAAGATCGACGAAGTGGCACGTTGTATGTGACTCTCAACTCGCGGTGATATCAAGGTTGCGAACCGAGGAGGTGGTGTCCATCTTTGATCGATGGTGAACCAGTTGAGGGTGCCGAGTGCACCCGCAAGGAGCTCGATCGGAATGAAATGAGTGAACCCGTTGCCCTTGACTCGGATCCCTATCTCACTCAGATTGACGTTGCATTCAGCCCTAACACGCTGGATTCAATTTGTGTCCATGGTGAACTGCTTGGGACTGATAATCGCGCGGTTGCGTCGCTAAGGGACTTCATTTCGGCGTTCCTGACGTAGACGACCGAGACCGCAGCCCGGTTCTGCTTCGTAGAGCATGTCCATTATCCCTCAAAAGCGCTTCGAGCATTCAGCAGCTGCACATGCGTGCGTGTAAGGGGAGAGTGGTGCCCACCGCCACCGACACAGCCCCTGCCGAGTTCATGCGGCACTTGGTGGAGACGCTTGGCAGCTCGCTGGACTATGTGGCGACCCGTATCCCAGCGGGAGGAGGATACATGGAAGCGATGCAATGGGTTCACGACGAGCTACGGAGCGGCCGATGCAGTTGCGGCGTCCTGTTCTCTCCGAGGCAGTCAAGTTGCTCCTGGATGTATACCCCAAGTTGGCAATGATGACCGAAAGCTTGCAATGATGAAATGGATCTATGCGACCCGCGGAGACGCTCTCCCGATCGCGTGGTCTCCGTGTGTGGAGCCATTTGGCATGTTACCAAACTTCACGTGGCTGTACACCAGATCAATCACTGTATTGGTGGTTCAAGCTGGAAACGAGGACGTTCTTCGGTATGTGCACGCGAGACAGCCCCTTGCTTTCAGCTCTGGAAGATACAAAGAGCTACTTTGAACGGCCACTTATGTCTGGCGCGGTGGTGAATACCGTCAGTAGCCACTCATGCACTACGGATGCTTCGTTCACCAACATGGGCTATATTCGAAGCTGCAAGGCGTGGACAGACATCTCGATGTTTTCGTGACTCTGCTCGACGAGTACAGAGTAGACAACTCACGAAGCAAAATGGATGCTGCCGCCGCTCAGAATCTTGGGAGCGTCATCAAATTTCTCGCCCCACCGAGATTCGTCTTCACAGCGGACGGTGGACGCGTTGGCCACGAGTTGCCAATTCGAAATGCTTCAGCACATGCAAGAACGAGACCAGCAAGTCGGACGGGCTGTCGTAGCGATGGATGACGCCACGAGCAATGGCTGCTTGGAGATCGTGCAGTGGCTTCATGATATGAACCAAGGTGGCTGCACGGCGAACGCGATGGACGGGGCCTCCGAATGCTTGGATGTCGTTGCGAGGGTCGGCTACCTCGATATTGTCGCATGTCTGGCACGGCGTACGGTTGGAAAACAAGAAACTGGAGCTGCCCAATGTCACTTTGACGTAGTGTGGTGGCTGGACAAGAAGCGACCACAAGGATGTAGATACTAAGCTCAAAGCTATTGCAGCTGCTGCCAATGTTAGTCAGCACTGCGTCCAATGTCAATGAGGAAGGGCTCGAATCGCTTATAAAATCGATTCCCAGAGAGGAGAGTCATTGCCATAGAGGCTGTTATGGCGGAGATATCTCAGCGGCGATTGTGTTACGTCAATGAGTGGATCGGTCAGCTGTAGATGATCGGAAAGTGCTCGTACGCGAGCTCCTTCTCCGACGTTGCGATCACGTGTCCTTAGAACGGAGGATGCACGCATGCCAGTTTCGAGCAAAAGTGCCAATCGAATATTGAAAAGCAAACCTTCCGCATCTCCATATGCATCCTTTGATGGCCATCCACTGTCAATTGACCGCTAGTGAGCGACTCATCGTCGAATTCATGTCGCCCCTTATCTTCGCGGTGCTGCTGGTTCGCCAATTTGATGAACAAGCTCCTGTGCGGTGATCACTCTGTCGATTCGACAAGGTAGAGACCCAAGCTCTGCCTAACAATTTCTCTCTCAGCAAACGACTTTCCATTCAGAGCATTGCAACCAACTAAATGAGTAAAAACAAGTAACAAGCCATAGCTTGCACAATTGCAACACCGCAGCACTCTCGGGGTGGGAGGGGTCACACCAGACCGAGCCACTCGTACATATACCAGTTCCTTCCTCTGCATGCTTTCGCTCGCAGTAGGTCGATGGCATTGCGCATGATGCTCGGGTAATGCGAGAACAGCCACTCCAACACTTCGATGTTACCGGCACCACCTCCGGCAGTATCGAGTCCAGCATCGACCACGCTCGCGCTCAAATCTCCACGCCCACGAAGCCACTCCAGGAGCTCGAAGTCGCGCTTGAAAGCCGCGGTCGAGAAAGCGTACTCCCACCCCTCCAACCGATGCTCACCGAGCCACTTGATCAGTTTCATGTGTCCGCCCCTGGCGGCGCCATCGATAGCTTTTGTAGTACATCCCTCCGACCGGTTTTCATGCAGCCACTCAACGACGTCGAGGTGTCCCCGCGTTGCCGCATTGTCCATCGCTGATGTCGTGCAGCCCTCGGCACGATTGCTGTCAAGAAACTTGACAATGGCTAAGTGGCCGCCTTCGGCAGCTCGGTCCATCGCTTTTACCGTGCAACCCTCGATCCGGTGCGTATGCAGCCACTCCATGATCTCCAGATGGCCGTTCTCGGCCGCTCCATCCATCGCCTCGGTCGTACACCCTTCAGTTCGATTGGAGTGTAACCACTTGACCACGTCAAAGTGTCCGTCGCGCGCTGCTCTGTCCATCGCAGCCACTGTACACCCTTCATGCCGATGGTCGTGAAGAAACTGCACAATCTCGAGAGAGCCCTTGGCAGCCGCACCGTCTATCGCAGCAGTTGTGCATCCAACCTGCTCAAAGTGCTTGTGAAGCCACTGGACCATTTCGAAGTGGCCATTCGCTGCCGCTGCGTCCATCGCAAGGGTCGAACATCCCTCATGTCGATGTGCAGCGAGGTAAATGACGACCTCCATGTGATTCTCTTCAGCCGCGCCGTCCATGGCTGCGACTGTGCAGCCTTCCGACCGGTTCTCGTGCAGGAACTTGACGATGTCGGCAAACCCCTTTCTGGCCGCCGCGTCCATGGCCTTGGTCGAGCACGTCTCTGACGGGTCGAGGTGCTCGTGCAGCCAACGAACTGCGTCCAGGTGCCCGTGTGTTGCGGCGAAGTTGAGAGCGTAGCCAGAGCACGCGACCCCACTGACGCGATGAATCCATTCCGCCACGTCAACGTGGCCCGAGAAGGCCGCCCTATTGATAATGATGGACGAGAACGGGAGCGACATCCTCGCGTGGAGATACTGGAGAACTCGCAGTTGTCCAGCAGCCGCGACGTCCGACATCTCCTCCTCGCTGAACCATCTCGGCGGCGGCTGCTCCCACAGCCACTCGACAATGTGTAGGTGGCCATAGGCTGCCGCGTCTCCAAGTGCCACGATCGACGTGTCGCCCCCTCGAGCCTCGCATATCCACTGAACCATCGCCAAGTTGCCCGTCTGGACAGCCTCCGAGACCCGCCACGCCCAGAACAACGCCTCGGCGCTGATCACGACCCCCCGAACGCCTCGCTGCAAGTGGCGGTACACCCACTGCAGCGCCGCCAAGTGGCCCCCTTGAATGGCCTCGCGCACCGCCAATTCGTCCACGACGCACCCGAAAGTCGCCACCAGCCGCTCCATCAAGTCCACGGAGCCGACCCCCGCGGCGGCGTACACCCCTCTCCGAGCGCGCGCACGCTTGTCGAGCTCCAGACGCCGCTCGTCGCGCTCGAGGGCGTCCATGAGGAGGCCTGCGAGCCGCAGATGACCGCACCGAATCGCGCGCTCGAGCGTCCACTTGTCGGAAGGCAGAAGTAGCGACGTGAGGCGCCTGCAGACGTGGTCAAGCGGCGCGATCGCGGGCCGCGAGCGGCACACAACCAGCGCGCTCGTGATGGTAGCCATCTTGTCGTGGACACTATCACGGACTCTCGGTCTGAGAATCTCAGTCTCATCGACGAAGAAATAGAATCAGAATCAGATGTCCTCGTCTGAGTCGGGTACGGGTTGATTGGCGAAGCGACGTCAGTGGTGGTGGTGGTGGTTGTGCCAACTGAAGCTCAAGCAGACGCGGGTACAGTATCATGGACCGCGCGGCGCGCGAGGCGCAGCTGCAGGCGCGGCGGCGCGAGGAGATGGACGCGCTCAAGGAGCAGCGCAAGGAGCGCGCGCGCACGTCCGTGTCGGCCAACTTTAGCGGCAAGCAGAAGAAGCAGCAGCTGCGCGCGCGCAAGCAGCGGCTGAACGTGCGCAAGGAGGAGGTGGCGCGGCTCGAGACGGACCGCAGCGAGTACGAGCAGTTCTACGCCGGTGGAAGCGACGGAGAGGACGCTCCGGACGGAGAAGGAGTGGCGGAGGACGGGACGGTGGACGCGGCCGCCTTCCGCGAGGAGCCCGACTTCTTCGCGCGCAACCGCGACGTCGCGGGCGACGCGAGCTCGCGGCTGACGCTCACCGTGGCGCTGGGCAAGAACAACAAGGACGTTGTGGGCAAGGAGCTGTCGAGCTTCTTCGTCAAGGAGACCAAGGAGCAGATCCACCTGCGGCTCATGGAGGGGCAGCAGCCGCTGCGGCTCGACCGGCGCGCGGCCCCGCTGCTCGCGCGCGAGATCGAGCGAGACCCGCTGCTGGACCACCCCAAGCGCCCCAAGTGGAGCTACGCCATGTCCAAGCAAAAAGGTTCGTTGGTTTGTAGTTGGTGGCTGTTGGGATGGGTAAGACCAGGCCTTAACGTGTCGTGTGTGTGTGTGTGTGTGTGTGTGTGTGTGTGTTGT
>JAADXZ010000578.1:0-17708 GCA_023338055.1 Phytopythium mirpurense | reverse complement strand
TCAGCTTCAACCAATCGAAGATCGAGGCATGCGCATCAAGCAAACCACGGAAGCAGCGGCACTGCTCGCCATCCACCGTGGAGCGAGCGAGTCGACCTCAACCATCCCGCGACTCCGCCCCAGTCTGCGTCGAATCCGACAGTGTTTGGATCGCAAGCGGAAGACCGCGTGCTGCTCGTGGAGGATCCACAATCTGTCTTCACTGAGCTCGGGAGCAGCTCTAATGCGACTAATGCTTTAGCTGTCTTGCCCAGTTTTGCGGCAATGTTCGAGCAGAGTTCAGTGCCGGCGCGCGCTTGGGGATATGCGGGACAGCAGCCCTATTAGAAAGCAGTAGCGTAGCAACTTCATAACAAGATATGCGTTGCTTATGTACTGCTGATGTCAATTTGCTCGCTGTAGTGCGTTGACTTGCAGCACTATCTCTGCGTCCCGGCTTATCTTATCTATGAAGCTGATGTTGAAGTGGTTTTCCGCCTTTATTTCAGTAAACTTTGTTCGATGCAAAGAAATTTCATTTTGTTGTACTGCTATAGTTTTCTGAGATTGGATATGGCTGTGTATTGGTCACCTTAAACAGGCAGCTGTGGTGAGCCAGATACAATAGTCAGCTATGGAGTCCAAGAGAACTGATGCCAAAACCAATAGCAATGCATTGATAAATCTACAAAGCGTGACGGCGCGCAATGTGAGAACGTTAGCTGCTGTAGACTTGGCAGGTCTTGAGGCACACGTGGCAAGCGTATATGCGTCGAGCGCTTTGTCGACTGCGACGAGCAGCTAGATGTCGCTCACTGTCAGGATTGTCGGTGCAGAAGTGTCGGTGGTAGCGTATGCGGCTTGCGGAGGGGGCCGTGTGGCCACAGAACTGGCACTCGTGAAGAACCGTCCCGCTGGTGACGATGTCGGGGATCCATGCCACCCTTGGGAAGTTGAGGTAGCAGTGTAGTCGAAAGTTGTTCACGGAGTATGCTGCTCCGCAGTGAACTAAATCACCACGAAAGATAATTGCAAACCCCAATGGAATCTCTAGTATTCGCGCTCAATCTTGACGAGCGACGTCAAAGCAGCCAGCGAAGACCTTCAATCGCGTACCTTGCTGCAGAGCAAAAACCATGCTTGTCTGAACGCAGCCTGGACGTCGGATTTGAACCGCGGCTAGATTGGCGGCTGTGTAGTCCTTGTGAGGTTCTTGTTCTTGGCCGTCTGGACGCGAGTGCATGAAGGAGTAGACTTGAGGACGATACGTCGGATGAATGACGGCTGACACTGCGAGCAGGCCTCGATGAAAGGCTCGCAGAGCATCCGATCGACGAGCTACCCGCGACTGCGATCGAAAAGTATCGTCTTGGTCTCCACCGACATCGCGAAACACTGGGATGTACGACGCCGAACGCGCCTCGTTGAAGAGGGACGCCGCCGTAGTTGATGGAAGCTCGAGCGACACCACGAGGTAGCCGCACGGAGGGAAGCAGGCCAGCGGGATTGACGCCATCTTCGGCAATGGAGTGAAGCCTCTGCTGCATTGCTCGAACATAAGCGTCTAGACTAGAAATGAAACCTCCGGGTTTGAATCGTTGTCTGTTGGTTTCTCAGCATCACGAACTACCGCTAACCGCTAGCCGACAGCTTTCGCCGGCTCCGATCTAATTCTAGTGGGCGCACGTGTCCAACAGCTCGACCCCAAAGCTCCGCTTATCCTGCCGCGCGCCGGCCGACTGCTTGTGGTGCTGCCCGCCGTGCCGCGCGACGCCCTCGTGCGCATTCCGGCTTGCTCAACACTACCCCACGATTGTCGCGTGATAGGCGCCTGTCGCTTACTGTCTTGTTTCTGTCCAGAATAACTCATTTTATGTGAGGGCCCTCCCAAGTGGAGGGCCCTCCTTTGTTTCTCCCGAACACGAACTGTAGCTGTTCGAGCACGTGACCCCCGGATTGCCCCGATTCTTCCTGACGGCTCTCAAATTCCATCTGGCTCTCGGGAAAGGAGCCCTTCGGCACGCAGGCGACTACGCAAACAAAATTAAGGCTAGTCACTTCACCGATGACACTGTAACACCTTGCAATATTGATACCAAGTCGCCCAAGCATTGCGCCGTTCAAATCGGAGGCGGCCCATTCCAGAACTCGTGAGCACTCGGAGGCACCGACCAATCAATACGCAAGCATGTTCTCCCGATCGACGGTGACTGCTGGCCTCGTGGCGGCTGCTGTGGGCGTGGCGAGCGTCGATGCCCACGGTTACCTCGTTCAGCCGCGGGCGCAGTTCATCAGCCCGAACATCGACATCACGCAGTACTCGTCGACGATCGACAGCTACGCGTTGTTCCCGACCGGCACGTTCAACACGGACCCTACGCTCAACGTGGCGTCTTTCGTCGAGAACTTCAAAAACACGACGTACGCCAACGTGCGCGAGATGATCGTGGACAAGCAAGTCCTCGTCTCGGACACTTCGACGGCCGACTGCGGCTTCTCAGTGCCGAGCAAGACCAACTTCGGCGCGCTGAACGACACCATCTACTGGGGCAAGAGCGACGACCTTACCGGGGAGGGCTTCGTCGTGGGCCACATGGGTCCGTGCGAGACGTGGTGCGACGACAACCTCGCCCAGCAGGACATGAACTGCCAGGTCACGTACAACCCGGCGTCTGGCAGCGGCGCCGCGCCCGTGCCCATCGACACCGCCAAGTGCGCGGACGCGTCGCGCCTGACCTTTTACTGGATCGCGATGCACGGACCCACGTGGCAGGTGTACATCAACTGCATCAACATCAACAACAGCAACGGCACGACGACCGCCACCACCACCACGGCCCCTACGGCCACCACGACGGCCCCGGCCACGACCACGGGTGCTCCGGCGACGACATCCGCCCCCGCCCCGAATACAGAGGCTCCCGAGACCGTCGAGGAGTCAGCTGACGACTCGACCGCGGACGACTACGACGACGAGGCGGACGACGACGCGACCGCCGCGCCCACGGCGACGAACGCGCCAGTGACCACCACTGCCGCCCCTGCGGCGACGGAGAAGTGCACGGCAAGCACGCGTCGCCGCCGCCGCAACTAGACGCTTGCTGTGTCGGCAGAGCCACTTGGCTTCTCAATGTCGCGTACCGTCAAAGACAATGCGTTGCTCTTGAATTGATTGCTCTATCTGCTTTGCTTCTCCGACCAGTGAGTCTTCACTACTTTGAACGACGAATGAGCTGGTGTTCGAGTCACTTCTTTGGAGGACGCGTTGCTTTTCTCACGGAACGCTCTGGACGGTCGCGAACAATGCGCTCGTACGCCGCGTGGACCCACCGCTCGCAGTCCTGCTGCTCCTTGAGTGTCGCCCAGACGTCGGGCACCTCCTCGACATGAGCAGCGAACGACTTGGTTCGCGTCAGGAGCGCTTGGCCGCGCCGCCGCTTGAGCCAAGACTCCTCCTCCCACGCTGGTCTCGGCGCAGAGTCCTCTGCCGGCAGACTACCGCGGCCCACAGCGTCCGCAGCCACGGTGTCTGGCGCATTTGCAGAAGGGATCGGTCGGTCCGACATACTACGAGTCCGTGACCGCTCGGGTCGGGGCGGGGGCTTCTTTGAGACGACCGCAAACGTGCGCTGCACATGGCGACGGAAGTACTGGAGCGGCTTGTACTTGAAGCACTCGTAGTCGCACTCGAGCAGCTCGCGCATCATAAAGTGCGCCTCGTACGACAGCTTGAGGTCGATTGCCGGGTCATACACCCGAGCGATGCGCGATGGGTCCAAGTCGCAGCGCATCGCGTCGACCGGGAGGTTGGCGTAGAAAGCAGCCACCGCGGTCTCAACCGCGCTGGACGCGGAGAATGTCGGAGCCAGACGCGTCGCAGCGTCCGAGAGCACCGGGTCAAGCAGCTTGCGGAAGACGCGCTCCAAGGTGGCAGATGTTGGAACCTCGCCGATTCTAAGTGGCTCAACGCCCGCGCCCTCCCGCGCAAGTGCCTCGCCCCACAGATGCTGCGTCGAAGTGTGAGGAATGACGCACGCGGGCTTCCCCCTCGCGAGACACGCCGAGGTGATGCAGAGATCCCCAGAGTGCACCGCTGCGACTACCAGTGGCAGTATCTGCTTCACGGGTACGTCGAGACCGACCTCCAACAGGTTATCAGACGTCTTGCACGTCGACTTGGACGCCTCATCGCCGGCAGTACTCATGGTGGAAGTGTGGAAGATGACGCGGACCTGGGCAGCGTTGGCAGCTGTCTCGACGGCAGACGCGAGTCCCCGTGGGGTTTGCCCCGACAAGGAAACGCCCACATAGACCAGCGGTCGGTCTAATGCGTCCGCGAAGGCGCGAATCTCGTCAATTCCTTGCTGCACCCGCTCGTCATGCGGCTCTGCTTCTTGAAGCTCGACGTACCCGGCGACCGAGACCTCGCTGGCCCAGTCGAGCGGCTTGGGTAGTACCTGCGGGTTCCACAAGTACGTGTGCGGAGTCTTCCATTTCACCATGGCGTTTGGGCTCGGACGCTTGCCGTCGAGGCCCAGACTGTGGCGGAAATCGTCCAGCGTCTTGTGCAGCAGGTTAGAGGCCACGTTGTTCAGCACCTTGTACGACACTGCGTTTAGTTTCGTCTTGCCGTACGGCTTGAGCAGCTTGGAGCTCGCGACCAACGGATTTAAGAACGCCGACGTAGGCGTGAGGGGAGTGCTGCCCATGCAGTGCAGCGGGATGCCAAGCCGCTCGGCGACGATCGTCTGACCGAGCGCGAGCGGCTCCGAGATGATCGCGTCAGCTCGGAACGCCAAGTGCGGCGCGAGCGGATCCGCCTCGACACTCGCCGGCCACAGCGACAACACGAGCGCCTGGAGCTCCGTGTGATTCGGGGCGGAGCTGAAGCGCCCTTGAAGCTTCGACCGCGCGAGCTGCGCGAGCTTGGACTTGTGTTGGCGAACCTTGGCGGTAGACTCGTGGAGGCACCGCAGGAAGCTCCGGAACGTCTCTGCACGTCCGCCAAGCGGGTAAAACTCGAGTCCGTGCGCGACAATCTTGTCCCGAAGCTGAGAAGCGGCGGCGATGCGCACGCGGTGGCCGTCGGCTCTGAGTCGGATCCCGATCGCAACGTACTGCTGCACGCTCCCGCTCCAGTCCCCGGGGGAGATCATGAGGATGTTCATCGCTGGGACGGCGCACGAGCGATGGCTGGCGGTAGACGCAGCCGGCAGCACGTGGATGTGATGAATGTCGGAGCTTGTTGTCTCCATCGCCGGCTCTGGAGCGTCTACTCCGCCCGCACTCCGACTGGCGTCCCGAGTCGGCTTGCTCACCACCTTCTCTCGGCGTCGGTGCTTGCTCTCTGCGAGCTGCCGGATCGCGTGCTCGAGCGCCTTCTTCTGCTCCAACGTCAATCGGACAGCCACCTGGCGCTCGGACGACTTGTGCTCGACAGAGACCAGCTCGCTCGGAGACATCATGGCCGTGTGGGCCTCGGGCACCTTCTTGATGCCCAGACGCGCCTTGAGGTGCTCGTTCTCGATCAAGACGGACGCCAGCTTGGTCTTGGCCTTGCCGCGCCGCTTGTTCTCGCGGCCGGTCGCGATGTGGTCGGCGAACAGCACGGCGCCCTCGAGCGGACTGATGAGGAAGCCTCCGACGCCCTTGGCGATCCCAACCACCGCCCCCGTCGCCCCTCCGTCGCGAAACCCGTGCGCAGGCTCCACGAAGAGGTCCCTGACGCCGCTTCCAAGCTCGTGGAAGAAGGCGCCGACTCCGGCGACCGCTCCCCGGAGCATGGAGCTCGGCCCGCGCGCCGAGTAGTTGACGACGTGGTACTCGACCACGTCGCTGGGCGCGTTCTCGGGGCGACACGTGACCACGAACTCGCACACGTTGCACAGCTTGAGCTGGTCGCGTTGGCTCCACATGGAGGCAGAGCGTCCGCAGCCCAGGTCGCACGCCATATGCGGCAGCGGCAGGTGGCGGTAGAAGCTCGCGACCGCTTCTCCAGCGCCGTCCTCGCGCGTCATGACTTGGCGAAGCGCCATCGCGCGACGGCGCAGCTCGGGGTCGACGAGTCCCTCAAAGGCGGCTCGGAGTCGCTCCGTGGTCAGCTTGGCGATCGGACACGGCTCCACGCCGACGCCCGCGACCACGACAGCGCGGCCCCAGAAGGGCTGGTCGCCAAAGAACGGCACGATGAACGTCGGCTTGCCAGCCAGCAACCCAGCCGCGGTCGTGCCCGCGCCTCCGTGGTGCACGACCGCCGACACGCGCGGCATGAGCCAGTCGTGAGGGCAGTTGCCGAGGAAGAAGACGTTGTCCGGCACGGTGATGTCCCCCGCCATGTCGCTCCAGCTCGACTGGATCAGCACGCGGACGTTGGCGAGCGCCGCCGCGTCCATGATCATCTTGGTGACGTGCTGCGGGTCGGAGAGCACCATGGAGCCGAAGCCGACGAAGATCGGGCCGCCGTCATGGCCCAGGAACGCTTCTAGATCGGGCGTCGGCGAGTACGTGGCGCTCGTTTCCTGCAACGTCACGGTGCCAATGACATCGTAGAGCGGGCCCCAATCGGCGGGCTTGGAGACCAGCTCCGGACTCCACATGAACGCGTGCGGGATCTCCAAGTCGAGCAGCAGGTCGCGGCCACCGTCGCCCTTGCGGATCTTGCCGAGCCCGAGCGTCTCGGTGCGGAAGAGGTTCACGATGCCCTCGACGCCCTGCCACATGAGCAGGTCCACGAGCTTGTACGACAGGTAGTTGCGCTTCTTGGGCTCCCACGTGTACGGCAGGTTGGACAGCGGGTGCGGGAACTGCACGGTCGGCACCCACGGCTGTGGGAACATGATGTGCAGCGGCACGCCCAGCCGCTCGGCCACGTGGATGTGGCCGTACGAGACGGGGTTGGCGATCACGGCGTTCGCGCGGAACGACCTGCCGGGGATCCCCGGCCCGCCGCCGTCCGGGTCAGGCGCTGAGACGGCCGGCCACGTTGAGTGCAGGATCTCGTCGATCATCTGCAGGTTGCGCGGCACGTCCTTCTGTATGGTCTCGAGCTTGGTCGGGATCAAGTGGCCGCCCGTCTTGACCATGTAGGCCGCGAGCTCCTTCGGGTCGCCTCCGAGCGGGTAGAACTCGACGCCGTGGCTCGTCACGAACTCGCGGTACACGGCGTGCGTGGCGAGCCGCACGCGGTGTCCGTGCGTCTGCAGGCGCTTGGCGATCGCCACGAACGGCTGCACGTCGCCGCGAGTGCCCACGATGATGATGCAGATGGCCATCCTGGGCGCGGTGTAGCCCCCCGTGGCCGGCTGAGCGCGCTCGGGTGCTGCCGCCTCGAGCTTGTGGGTCTGCGCTCGGATGGCCGACAGGTCGATCTCGTCGTCCTCGCCCTCAAAGTCGAGCTGGATGCGGCCGGCGTCATCGAGCACAGCGAGCGCCTGCACCACGTCGGGCACTTCCGCCGCGACCAAGCCGCCGCTCGACTCGCGTCGCTGCTCGACGAGCGTCGACATGGCTCGGTTCAGCGGCGTGTCCCACCGCTGGAAGTTCGGAGCGCGTCAGGAGAGAGCACCAACAGCAATGTCAGGCACAAACTGCCTTGGTGTAGTCACTACTCTAGCAAGGGCCGAACAGTACCTGGCTGGGTTGGTGCACGGCTGGCGGGGGCGCGGGTGCCGCATCATGAGCAGAGATCACCTGGCCATTGACGTCCATCGCTGATCGCCACGTTCACCCGTCGACGACTTCGTAGGGTACTTCGAGAGCGCTATTTGGACAAGCTGGCACGCTCCGCACGGTGTGACCGCTTGCGGTTGTACGGACGAGTTCCAAAGTGAGCCTCTGGTTCAACCTGCCAGACCATGGGAGAGTCCGAGACTGACCATTGAGACGACGCTAGACGCAACCGCCGAGTGGTTTCCAGAGCATGGCGGCTCTCAATCGGAGCGGAAATAGCTCGGCAATGCGGTGTGATTACCAAGTGAGGTGAACAGCTTGATTACCATCATACGCGGAATGATTGCAAGGTTGTGGATACAATACAAATCAATACCATACCAGGCGCGCCCAACCCCGTCTTGATGGCATGACACCATGTCCAACGCGTCTCCAATGGAGAGAGACTTCATGCGTGCGCACAGTGTATATCACAAGAGTCCAACGCGTTTGAGAACCAAGGGTGGTGTTGACAGAGATACACTTTTGCATTCTTTCGAACGGACGACGCGGTGGACCCAACGGACGACGCACATCACACAGGACACTAGAGCTCAGCTATATCTTCCCTGAGCCTAGTTGCGGCGGCGGCGAGTGCTTGCCGTGCACTTCTCCGAGGCGGCCGGGGCCGCACTCGTAGCGGCCGGAGCGGCAGTCGTGGCAGCCGGAGCCGCCGTCGTGGCAGCAGGAGCCGCAGTCGTGGCAGCAGGGGCTTCAGTCTCCTCGCCATACTCTCCCCCAGTGCTGTCGGCGTCGTCGTACTCGTCCGAGGCAGCAGACGCCTCGGGCGCGGCAGTAGCGGCAGCCGGCGCGGCGGTCGTAGCGACCGGGGCGGCCGTAGTGGCCGTCGGTGCAATCGTGGTCGTCGACGAGGAGCCGCCGGTGAGCGGCGCGCAGTTGGTGTACACCTGCCACGGCAGGCCGTGCAGCGCGATCCAGTAGGACGTGAGCATGGAAGCGCCCTTGCACTTGGCCGAGTCGATGGGCAGCACGGCCGGGTCCGTGGTGTAGTGCTCGGCGCAGTCCGAGTCCTCGAACACGAGCGTGTCGTCGCACCAGACCTCGCACGGCCCGTGGTGCGAGTCGCCAAAGCCGGTCCACTCGACATTCTCGGGCAGGTCGCGCGCCGTGCCGTTGGCGAGCGAGAAACCGCATTCCTTGGTCGCCGTGCCGAACGTCGACTGCGACTCGAGCTCCTCCGTCTGCGTCACAAAGTCCCTGAGCGACGTGTAGCTGCTCGCGTTGAACGCCGTCCAATACGCCTTCGTGTTGGACAGCGGGTCGCTGCTGTACGTCATGTCGGCGGGGACCGGCAGGAACTTGTCGCCCTGGATGAGTCCCATCGGGTAGTTGATGTAGTAGTTGACCGGCCACGTCGGGTACGGCTCGAGCATGACGCCGTGCGCGTTGACTCCCGTGGCGACGACCGCGGCAGCCACCGCCAAGGACGCGAGCGTAGATGATGGCAGCACCATGATGCACCGAACAGTATGTACAGTAGTTGGGCGGGCGGGTGCTCGTGAGCTGCTGGCGACGCAAATTGAGGACTGGCGGACGAGCGCGACTATGCGCTGCATAGGACAAGAAAATACGGTACACTGTAAGGGCGACTTGGACGAATGGTTTCCGGAAACCAGCTGGCGAGGTCATCTCGATGATGGACCGCCAAGCAGATCTCGTTGATGCATCGAGTGAGCATTGCTCACTCATCCAGCTGGTCCGAAGGCACACGCTTTCGAAAAGGAACAACGGGACGAAATTATTGGTTTGCACATACAGGACGACTTCATCGAGGGACAAACAAGTGAATTATGAAATTATTGGACGTGTCGTTGGGAACTTCAACCAATGCAAGTGGGTTTTCAAAATGATGGCTCGGTGAGCCGCTATTAATAAGGCGCGCCACGCGTGCGAGCCAGCCAAACGATTACATCACACAAAGCTGCTGTAGTGGCCGCAGGAGCGCTGACTGTGGTCGTAGGGGCAGCAGTGGCGGCTGCGGGAGCACGTGTTGTCGGCGGCTGACGCTTCACCAGCGGTAGATGCATCGCCGTACTCGTCTTCCTCCGAACTGTCCTCGTCCGTGGCAGAAGCTGTCGAGGGTACCGCATTAGTGACCGTTGGGGCCGCCGTGGTCACCGTCGCAGGCGCTGTGGTCGTTGAAGACGAGCCGGTCCAGCTGACCTCGCTTTTGGGAGGCACGCAGTTGATGTACACTTGCCACGGCAGTCCGTGGAGTGCGATCCGAGTTGGACAAAAGCATGGACGCGCCATTGCACTTGGACACGTCGTACTGATAGTTGACGGCGCAGTTGTCGTCCTGGAATGCCACCACGCCTTCGCACCAGACCTCGCCCGGGTCGTCGTGGCCCGTCGTGAGCTCTTTCCACTCGACATATTCGAGCAGCGCGCGCTCCGATCCGGTTGGTGAGCGAAAAGCAGCACTCCTCAGTCGCCGTACTAAAGGGCGAGAGCGTCATCACCTCCCTGGTTTGGTCCACCAGGTAGTCGAGACACATGTACGTGCTCTTGTAGAAGGCGATCCTGTACGCTTCAGTGTTGAGGAGCGGGGCCATCTCGTACGACAAGCCGGTGGGCACCGGGAGGTATTCTGTCGCACGATGGTGCCGGCGAACTGGTTGGACGCCCACGATACAGGCCAGGTCGGTCAGTCGTGTAGCTATTAATATGCGCGTCCACCGTGGCCGGCATCAAGGCAGCGCTCGACACGAAGACAGCGAGGGGCGAACCGGAGAGCATTATGCGATACTATAGCGGCACGCGGTGGAGAGCGGTGCAGTTGCTGGGCTCTCGTCGTTGACACTCTCCCATGGAGCGCCAGGGGTTGAAGGCTGATTGGCTAATGAGACCGAACGGAAGAGATTCAAGACGCCGGCGTTAGTGCTTCAACGACAACGAGTTAGTAGGAAAAGCTTTGGGCACGGCCAACACTTGCCGTATCTACATAAGCTTACTATACTGCGAGTGATGCGGCTCCGTTGTAATCAACCTATAGCTCCGCCATGGCCAATGAATAGCGAACCGATTGGAGCAACCGCTAAGCGCAAAGGAACAGTAGTAGCGCGGCAAGGGTGCAATGATAGTGCAATGGGAGAGAACACTATACTCGCTCGACCCACAACAGTAGTTACAGTGACATCTTCATGAACATTACTGCACATGACATGGACGCGGACTTGCGACGAGGACGTTCTAATTGCGGCGGCGACGGCGCGTGCTGGCCGTGCACTTCTCCGTCGCCGACGGCGTCGCTGTCGTCGTCGCTGGAGCAGTAGTCGTGGTTGCCGGAGCAGTGGTCGTGGTTGCCGGAGCAGTGGTCGTGGTTGCCGGGGCAGTGGTCGTGGCCGCGTCCGAGCTGGCGCTCGCACCATCATAGTCGGCAGCGGCGCTGTCGTCATTGTCGAGCTCGTCCGACGCGGTCGAGGCCTCCGTCGGAGCCGTCGTTGCTGGCGCCGTCGTCGTGGTCGTCGACGTCGAACCGGACGACGTGGCGCCCGTCAGCGGCGCGCAGTTGGTGAACACCTGCCAGGGCGGCGAGTGCAGCGCCAGCCAAATGGCCGTGAGCATGGACGCGCCCTCGCACTTGGACTTGTCGTACGGGAACTCGGCCGGGTCTTCCGGGTAGTTGACGGCGCAGTTCTGGTCCGAAAAGGCGAGCTCGTCGTCGCACCAGATCTCGCACGGGCCGTCGTGGCCGGTCGTGAGCTTGTCCCATCGCACCTTATCGGGCAGGTCGCGCGCCGTGCCGTTGGTCCACGAGAAGCCGCACTCGACGGTGGCCGTGCCGTAGTACTGGTCCGTGTTGACCTGTTGGTTTCCCTTCTTGAAGGCCAGCTCCTTGAGTGACTTGTACGAGCTCGCATTGAAGGCCGTCCAGTACGCCTCCGTGTTGGACAGCGGGTCGGCCGTGTACGACATGCCGTCGGGCACGGGCAGCACGTTGGAGCTGTCGATCGTGCCGGACGGACTGTTGGGGCCTTCCGCGTAGATCCACGTCGGCTTGGGCAGACTCATCTTGCTGTGCGCGTCGGCCGTCGCGGCCAGGACCGCGAGCGCGACCGCTACGGTCTGTGCGTTCGCCCCCACCATTTTTTGCTGCGGGTGACCAATTCTTGCGAGTAAAATGGGGAATGAACGCGTACGCAGCTTGTGGCGAGGGCTGGAGCGGTCGCCACTTCGGACACAGCAAAGGGAGCACAGCTGCGGAGCTGCGTCCGAAGCGGCTGTGTGAGCGGCCAGTTCGCTCCGACCAGACGGTGAGCACTCCCTCCTCCTCCTTGTCGCAATGCAAACAATGCTGCAACCAGATCCACAGCCCATTTTCGGTACGTACTGTATCTGACAGGGTCACTTCGCTACAGTATTCGAGTCCAGCTGGAATTGACGAACGCGATCTGAAATGACCCCATCACGACCCATCCCCTTCAATCTCGCGATGAGATGGTCCGATACAGAGCTGAACAGTACCGGTACACGTACCTCTGACCATGAAATACTGATGAGGCTACCGGTTTAAATTCAGTCCATTTAGCGTCTGAGTACGGTACGGTATGCACCGAGCTACACCGAATGTTCATTGCCCTGCACCGAACGCTATTCTCGCGAGCGAGGCGTGAATGAGAGCAACGGCAATGCGCCGACGTACAGTAGAGTCGACCAACTGAATCGAATGGCGAAACGACCCGCCGGAAATACGCGCAGTGCTGTACCACGAGAGCCGCCAGAAGTTCTGGCGGTGCTCTGGTATTAATACGAGATGGCAGAAGCGCTTGTTTATCTGCGGCCATCACGAGCGCCGCCTTTGCTTGCTTGATTAAACGGTCTGTGGCGTAGTGTACCGCCAGAAGCGCTTGTTTATCGGCGGTTATATTTAATTCCTACTGTACAGTCGATTCCTTGGCTTCAAGTGGTGAATGCGAGTGCGTTGGAAGGATCCCGTATGAAATGATAAAGCATAGCATCGATTGCTCTACGCGAAGAAACGGATACGCTCAAATCTGTACTCACTTCATTATGGACGCTCTACCTCAAGAAATCAATTGACGAACGCCCCCAGCAATACCCCGAGACCTGCGACCCATCGCCTCGAAACGTATGCCTTAGTGGCGGCGGACCGAGCACTTGGACGTCGAGGTCGATGGCGGCGCAGAAGTAGTGGCGGCGGGCGCAGCAGAGGTCGTAGCAGGAGCCATCGTGGTCGCGGCAGGCGCCGTGGTGTCCTCATCGTCGTAGTCCCCGTCCGTGGACTCGTCTCCCTCGTCATCAGCCGACGCTTCGGTGCCTGTGGACGCCGACGGTGTAGCCGTGGCGGCGGTGGGAGCGGCTGTCGTGGTGGCCGGAGCAATAGTGGAGGTGCCCGTCGATGCCGACGAGGCCGTCGAGGGGGCGGTGGCGCCCGTCAGAGGCGCGCAGTTAGTGTAGACCTGCCACGGGGTGGTGTGCAGCGCGATCCAGACGGACATGAGCATTGAGGCGCCCTCGCACTTGCTCTTGTCGTACGGGAGGTTGGCCGGCGTGGACGTGTAGTCGACGGCGGCATTGTAGTCTTCAAAGGCGAGCTTGTCGTCGCACCAGACCTCGACCGGGCCCTGGTGGGAGGCCGTGAAGAAGTCCCACTGGACCTCGTCCGGCAGGTCCCGCGGCGTGCCGTCCACCAGCGAGAAGCCGCACTCGTTCGAGGCGCCCGACTCGAGCTTCTGCGTCTTGAACGCGAGGTCCTTGAGCGACGTGTAGGAGCTCGCGTTGAAGGCCGTCCAGTACGCCTTGGTGTTGGACGCCGGGTCCGTGTTGTACGACATGCCGCTGGGCACCGGCAGCGCGCCCGTCGGGTCGATCGTGCCGGACGGAGAGTTCTTGTTGTAAAAGTTGGCGGGCCACGTCGCGACCGGGATCGTCATGTAGTTGTGCGCGTCCGCCGTGGCGGCGACGGCCGCGAGCGCGGCAGCGACAGCTTGAGTCGAGACGGACACCATAGCGGAGAGGTGAAAAGGCGGAGGAGACTTGTGTCGAAGGCCGGAGATTTAGGAATGGCGACGACGGACTGTGCACTCACTCCATCCAGACCCCCGCGCCTCGTGCAATCTCCTCGAATTGTATTTACTCGGTGGAAGGTTGCGATGGCCCAAGGTATGCCCGAGATCGCTTCACTTGAGTTGGCTATGGCGCTGACTATCTGTGCCGGGCCACCAGATGGTTTCGTTGCATCCGGTTGTAGACGTGGTCCACGCCAGTCGCAGAGGTCAGCTCGACACCTTCGCCCACACGGAGATCATTTAGGATCCTCTCAGTCGACATGCGGTGCGGAACAGGAAGCTAAATGCACTGGGCTCCAATCGATTCTACAGTACATGCAATGCACCGCACAATGTGGCACTTTACGCCGGACAGATCTCGCACTGGATGCTCATTTGCGCCGCCACATTTCCATGCTGCGGTGATGGTGGCGCACAACATGGGTACACTCGGATTAAAACGCGTATATGGCAACTTCAACAGCAAAGGAGACAGACACACTGTAGCAATCGACGTCGGGGCGATCTTGAGCTATTAATAGAGGCCACTCTTTAGTGTGAGTGAGACCTCGACAGGTTCCATTAGCATAACACACTCATCTCCTCCATGCTGGTCGGGCATTGCCCGTACAAATAGGGCACACGGAGAGCATAATCGACAGGAACGGACGAGTGCTTTGAATCACGACTTCACATATACTCTGTAGACGTAGGTTATAGGAGCTTGGAACCATCTAACGTCGTCCCGGGAGCCTACTTCGTCACCGCCACGCACGATACGGGGACCAGAGAAGATGACCGACTTCACGGCAGCAACCACAGGCATGACTTACGCCCGGCGCTGGCGAGCGTTGCACTTGCTCGTCGAAGGAGCAGCGGTGGTGACAGCTGGGGTGTCCGCCTCGTCGTCGTACTCGTCCTCGTCGTCCGTGGCAGGAGCAGGAGCAGCCGTCGTGGCGACAGGAGTCGACGCCGAAGGAGCAGCCGTCGTCGCGACGGGCGTCGCCGCCGAGGGAGCAGTCGTCGTCGCCGCAGGAGCCGCCGGGGTCGTGCTGTTCCCACCCGAGGCCGATCCGCCCTTCAGCGGCGCGCAGTTGGTGTACACCTGCCAGGGGGGCGAGTGCAGCGCGATCCAGACGGACATGAGCATCGAGGCGCCCTCGCACTTGCTCTTGTCGTACGGCAGCTCAGCGGGCGTCTCAGGGTAGTTGACGGCGGCGTTGTCGTCCTGGAAGACGAGCACGTCGTCGCACCAGACTTCGACCGGGCCCTGGTGGGAGGCCGTGAAGAAGTCCCACTGCACCGTGTCGGGCAGGTCCCGCGGCGTGCCGTCCACCAGCGAGAAGCCGCACTCGTTCGAGGCGCCCGACTCGAGCTTCTGCGTCTTGAACGTGAGGTCCTTGAGCGACGTGTACTCGCTAGCGGCGAACGCCTTGAGGTACGCGGCCGTGTTGGACGCCGGGTCCCTGTTGTACGACATGTCGGTGGGCACCGGCAGAACGCTCACGTCGATCGTGCCCGAAGGACTGTTCTGCGCGTAGAAGCCCGAGGGCCACGTCGGGACGGGCACCGTCATCTTGTTGTGCGCGTCCGCCGACGACGCGAGCACCGCGAACGCGACCGCCGCCGAGGCCGTCGAGTAGACACCGACCATTGCGCTTGGACGAAGAGGGGATTAGCCGACTTTAGCTCGGGGAGGTAAAAGACGGAATGAGGACGCAGAGGCAGAGGCTCTTGCGGGGGAGTAGTCGGCGCCGTCGTTAGCTCATTCAGTCAAGCGTAGAGTACTGTAACGGCCAGGAGCATCCGGAGGGAGGAGCTGTCGAGTCAGACACGTTTTTGAGTGGGTACCAGGGTACGTAGTCGGGAGTTTCGCTACAGGACTCAACTGGGTGTGGACCGTTTTGCCGTGAAGTGTGACAACCAGCTGGTTTCCAAACGGCAAAAAGTCGAGTAAAATTGAGATTAAAACCTACCCATATGGACATGGAGGGTACAAAAACCAAGATAGAGCGTCAGTCGCTACGTTGTGAGCTGGATGCAAAGGGTGTCAGTTTACGGGACAGCAGCCGGTTTCGCGGAAGGTCTTGCCTCTTATGCGCGTCAGCAGGGACCTGTGTCCAAGTAATCCGTCCCATGGCACGTTGCAGGTTGCTTTTGCAGCTTCACCTTCACTTTCTACACTGCTGAGCAGTGAAGGCAACTGAGGTCAATACATGCGCCACCATGAGATGGTGTATGCCCAGAGCTACGCAGGTTTCGTTCCGTTGATAAACGTACCCCCAGACTGTAGCTCTCATTTCCTTGCAACTTAGAGCTCTTGTCCATGCAAATTTGACGGTGAGCGCTCCTCCTGTCCTTGCACTCCTTCACCAGTACAGTTGGAGTCTCTAGGGGATCACATCCAGTAGCAATACCGGTATGTACACCATGCTCGCCAACTTGTAGCGACAAACGCACGTGACTCACATCGAGGCTTCGTCGTCGTGGCATTGCCATTGCCAACGCCCAAGCGCCTGGCCGCCGGAAAGTGGTCCACTTCTCGACTGACAGTGTCATTGTTCAGCATTGGATCCGATACAACACACGGTTTGGGCGATCACGGCTCGTGATCGCCCAGACCATATTCACGGGCTGTGATCGCGCCGTGACCACCTGGTTTTCCAGCGACGCCACGGCGAGTCACGCCACCGTAGTTGCCGAGCGAGCGCTCCTCTCCATCATGACTGTGGAGCGTGAGCCATGCTGCATGACTCGTTGAGTGGAAACCATGTGCTTCTGAAGCCTCAATGTAGTGAAGGGCACGTGCTCAACAGACTTGTTTCAAGAAGGAGGCGACACCACCCACCAAAGCTCACAGTTCAACAGGATGCTGCGGCACAGCATTTGCCGACGCCACTGCCGTTTAGCGTCAGCGCGTGTGAAGGTGTACCGAATCTCGGTACTACCGATACATCCTACCCGATAGCCCGTTCAGATGCAGGTGATGGCTCCGAAGTGCTCGAAGCCAAAACTCGACAGCGGGCTGTGTAACTTAGCCAGTTCTGTTTAAATGCTGCTCGTTCCAAGGCGATAGATAGCCCAGGTGTATCGAGGAAACCGCTGCCTTGCCTATTACTGTACCATATGGAAGCAGGCTTTATCTTCGTGTCAGCCGATTCGCGAAACCCGTTGGACTTTGCCAGCAATACCGTAATCGGTTCGTAAAGCAGGATGTGGTCGTCCAACTACCAATAGTGAGCTCAAATGACTTTTCATTTTCAATTTTTTACGACATATCCTAAATTCGATTAGAAACAATAACATTCTCTGAAATGAGTAAAAGTGCAGCGTTTGGTCGTGACGCCCCATGTGGCGCTGAAGAAGTTTCCTGCGACCCCCTAGACCTGGCGTAGACCTGGCCCAGGCAAACGACGACACCAGGCTTGACTGCGGTTTCCTATGCCGCCCTGAAACAGCCGGCGAACGCGAGACAGATGGCCTCAGCGCAAGATCTCAAACGCTCTCATCACCGAACAATGCAGTGCTGCCCACTCTATCCTGGCAGATCGGTTGACCAGACGGCCCTTGGACATTCACACGGCGGCTCCTTGTCGGTGGTCAGTCATTCGCCAATTCGCCCGCGCCTCGTCGTACCTCTTGTGTGTTCTGTGAGTTGTGGCGTGGCCGTAAGGAAACAAAGCGACCTCCATAGAATCCCCAACATGATCGCTCCCTCCAAGACCTTCCTCGCCAGCGCTCTCGCGGTCCTGGCGGCCGCCGGGGCCGTCAACGGCCACGGCTACATGTCCGACCCGGCGGTCAAGTTCACGATCAACGGGGACGTGACGCAGTTCATCGGCACGATCGAGGCCTCGGCCTCGGGCCTGCCGGGCACGTTCAACGGTTCCCCGTCGTCCAACGCGGCGGCCTTCACCAAGGCGTTCGACGCCAGCGAGTACAAGTCGCTCAAGGAGCTCGTGACGGACAAGATGACGCTCATCTCTGGCG
>JAADXZ010000577.1:0-17773 GCA_023338055.1 Phytopythium mirpurense | reverse complement strand
TCTCTCTCTCTCTCTCTTGCTGGTGCTCCGGCCAACAATGGATGGGATGGATCACCACAACCGACGGGCACCGCCTCAGAGCTTGGCGGCAGGCACAAAGAAGAACTCGCCGCCGTCGATGACGACCACGTTGCGCTCCTTGACGCGCGCCTGGAAGAGCACGCGGTTGGCGCCGTCCGCCCACATGAGCGTCTCGACCGTCTCGCCCGGGTAGCACGGGCTCGAGAAGCGCACGCGCACCGACTTGAAGCGCGCGACGTCGCCACCGCAGAACTGGTGGAAGAGCGCGCGCGTGGCCACGCCCATGGTGCACAGGCCGTGCAGGATGGGCTGCTGGAAGCCGACGCTCTGCGCGATCTCGGGGTCGATGTGCAGCGAGTTGTAGTCGCCCGAGAGCCGGTAGAGCTGCGCCTGGTGCGGCGACGTCGTGTACTGCGCCGAAAAGTCGGGCTCGCGCTTGGGGACCTGCACGCGCGGCGGCAGGCGGCGGCCGCGGCCCTCGTAGCCCGTTAGTCCGCGGATGAAGGAACCGCTGACGAGCCGCGCGATCTCTCCGCGCGCGTCCTCGAGCACCGTCTGCGTCTCCATGAGCGTGCCCTTGCCCTTGTTGTAGAACGAGATGATCTTGGTGCGCGCCTGCAGCTCGCCGCCCTCGGGGTTCAGCGGCCGCGACAGCTCGAGCGACTGCTCGCCGTGCAGGATCATGGCCGGGTTCACCACGGGCATGCCGTCCGGTATGGCTGCCAGCGTCGGCGGCGGGTACGCCACCACGTCGTGCGACGTGCCCTTGAACGGCAGCACCACCGGGTAGAGCGGGAAGGCCGAGAAGCGCTCGTGGAACTCGTACGTGAACTGCAGGTCGCTCTCGCCGATGCCCTGCGCGTACAGCAGCAGGTCGCGCTGCGTGTACGACGCAGAGAAGCGCTCCTCCGGGCTGTTCAGGATCTTGTCCACGTCCACCGAGTCGTCGCTCATGGCTGCCTGCGGTTGTTGCGTCCGCTGCTGCTGCTGGTGGCGTGTGTGCGAGGAGGGGGGAAGCTCTCTTCACTTCTTCGCGATGTGAGCAATGATCGGATCCCAATGGAGAAGATGTATGTTGGAAATTGTAACGTTTGTCTGCGTCAACATTCCACACTTCAACCGGTATATAGGACCGGTCCTCAATTGTCACCTTCAAGCCTGTCACTTCAACGCTCGCAGACCTCAACTTGTTATAGCTTCGACCAGCCTCCTACGAGTCCTTGACCGGATTGCCACTGCGGCTGGAACGACTACCGCGAGACGAAGACGATGATCCGACCGACGAAAGGTGCAGGTAGTGGCGAAAGTCGTTCAGCATCTGTCGGAACTCGAGCTGCTGCTTCGGGTCGACGGGAGAAGCGCCGGCTCTGGGCACATTCGCGTCACTCGCGCTCTCGCTCGGAGGACGTGTCGACTTGCTGCCTTGCCGCGACGGTGAGCTACTTGAGCTCAGTTGGCTACTGCTGCTGAATGCACTGGACGGCATGTAGTTGTGGATACGGTTCAGTGTCTCGATAACAATGTTCTCGAGTTCCTGCAGCGAGTGCACCGGGTCCACAGCAGTGCTCTCGATGCCACCATCACGATCAAATGGTGCGCCGGGCGCATCGACACCGCCAGTTGTCGATGCCTTTGCCTCGGTGCATGCACCAGCGCTTGCTATAGCATCAGCAGAAGAGACCAGCGGCTGTTGGCTGCTCTCAGCGCTCTCAGAGTCATCGGGTCGACTTGTTGCCGCCGCTTCTTCCAGATCGAGTCCTCGCTCTTCAGCAATAGCTGCGCAACATTTGACGTCTGCGGAGTGATCCGCAGCAGTCAGAGGATCGCTGGCGGTGGTTGCTTGGTCTTGTGGAGACAACGGAATCATATCCCTCGCTGTGGAATTGGCGGTCTCGTCTATAGTTGCCATCCACGTGCTGCTTGTTGGATCGGCTGCTAGGGATGGAGGAGCTGCCATGGTCAGGGTCGCGTCGTGCAGCAAGTGGCCGGCAACTACCAAGTCGCCCATGCTGATGAGGTCGTTGCGAGAACCACCGGATGATTCAGCTGTGGCTTCTTGCGAGTGTTGGTTCGTCCATGAAACGGATGGCGCCGACGCAAACTCGACGAACTGGTGCTCAGATGAGTGCTGCTCTACAATCGCGCGCTCTTCTTGGTCGTGTGAGCCTGTTGTTGGGGCAGATCCAACTCCCACGGCGGACGGATCGACGCTCGCGGAAGTAGCATCGCCTCGGACACTTTGCTCGATGTCACAGATGGTCGCTATTGAAAGCTCCTGTTTGGAGGGGGCAGCTTTAGACATCCTACCGATACCGGCGTGCGGCCGCCGGCGTATCATTGCAGCTCGCGTTCTGAGCGACTTCGGCTCCTTGTGAACACTCTGGACGACCTTGAGGTGGCGGCATAGCCTCACGATACGCTGTGTCTTCCCCGTCGTACTTGGAACCGTATCACGCCGTCTTGTCGGCCCTGCTGGCGAGCATCCATCGGCCTCCGAGGCTGCATCGCCCATGTCTGACCGTATAGCCTCCCTCTTTAGCTGGCACTTCTGTTCATCCGAGCTCCTTCTGCAGGCGCTCTTTGTCTGCCGTACACTCTTTAGTCGTTGAGCTTCGCGTCGGAGGATCACGCGCTGAGGGAACTTCCACACGAGCTCGTCCACGCCCATGCCATGCGCCCCGTCACTCTTTCCGTCCAGGAACGCGTTGGCTACGGATCGGCCTTCTTCGAGAAAAACCCACTCGTCCTCACTCCATAGTGGCGCCTGAGCGGTGGCACTGGGAGCACTGGAAGTGATCTCGATTGCTTCGCCATACCTTTCCATTTGTCCAGACGTTTCGTGGTTCATATGAGGAGAGCCGCTTGTGTCTATCGACGCGGCGAAGTCGTGAGTCATCTTGCGCGGTGTCTGCTCCTCCAGTACCGCAACACGCGCTGAAGCGATCGGCGCCTTGTCCACGACAATTGTGTAAACAGGTGAGGCGGTTCCTTGTTCCGTCACTGTCGACCGTTGTATCCGTCTCCGCCGCCTCCACATTTGTTGGATCGCTCCCGCGGCCTTTGTTGCCGTAACGGCCTGGCTTGTCTGGGTTTGGATCGGATTTTCAACTGTGCCAGGCACGACTGCACTGCAGCTTTCAGCACGCTGAACTCTCGTTATCGACACCGGCGTGACACCAAGGTCGCCAAGGGGCTTCTCCGGTTTTCGATGGGGCACAGGGGGCTCGAGCGGTGATTGGGGAACTTCAGATGCATCCCGAGGCTCGTGCAGTGGCCTCATTAGCTGCGGTATCGATCCGAGAGACCGCGCGGTAGTGCTCGCAACTACGTCAATTGGGCCCAACGAACGAGTTGGCACTGGCGATTTCCTCGTCGCTTGAGACGGAGACGAGCGCAGTTGAACCTTGGCGTGGGGCGGCGACATCAAGACTCTCCTCGGGGAAGCAGAAAGCCTAGGAGAGAAGGCCGGCCCGCCAGTTCGGATGCTCTTGGCTTCACGTATCTTCAACAGAAGAGCGGCCTCCACTGCCCCTGGAGTGTGCGATTTGGCTCTAACCGCAGTCGTTGCGTGTGGACTGCCGTGGGTCGCCAACGACCGGCGCTCTGACCGTGGGGGTCGCTCGGAAGCCGTGTTTTGCAGCCATCGAGAGTCATTTGCCTGCAAGTTTTGAGCCCAGAGTGCGCTCAACCGTGCGTAGTGAGCATCAGGAATAGTCGTCGTGGCCGCAGGACGAGTGAGGCTCTCACCTTCCTCCGGAACCGTGACAGCGGGCTCTCTATCGCACGTGTCTCGCGGGGATTCTTGCTGCTTCCTTGCCGACAAACGACCAAAGGGGAGTCGAGTCTCGCGCGTGCATCTCGAGTCATGATCGATGATGCATCACACCGCTCCCACCTCGCCCGCATCCAATCCATACTGCCGTCCTTGCCCTCTGTAAGCACCCCAAGTGCTTCTGCCAACTTGAGCACCTAAACTACTTTCGGCGTACCGCGACTGTTGCCAAAGGGCTGTAGGTTGATGAGGCAAAGTTGTTAGCGTCGGAAGCGGGGGACGAACGGACGCGAAACTCACCAGATCTGCGTAACGGAACCACACTTTCCTCTTCGTGGGCGACGTTGTGTGCTGAGAGGCAGCAATGCGTCGGTGGCTGATCAACGCGCTGGCGCTCGCGCTCGTGACAACTTGCGCGTCCGCCCTCTGCCCGAATAGCTGCTCCGGCAATGGGTTCTGCGACTCCAAGTACCTCGTGTGCCGCTGCTACGGCACCTTCTTTGGCTACGACTGCTCGCTGCAGCGATGCCCCGTAGGGAACGCCTGGGGCGTCGTGACGGGCGTCAACCAAGCCCACCAGCTCGCCGAGTGCTCGGGACGCGGCACGTGCTTGTACGCCACCGGCACCTGCGCGTGTCAGTCGGGCTTCACCGGGCACGCCTGCCAGCTGTCCGAGTGCCCAGACGCGTGCTCTGCCCACGGGCGCTGCGTGTCGATGCAGAAATACGCCGCCAATGAAGCGGTCTCAAGGGAGCTATACGACTCGTTCCAGTACCGCTACGATGCCGTATGGGACGCCGACGTCCTCCGCGGCTGCGAGTGCGACCCGGGGTACTCTGGGCCGAGCTGCTCGCTCAAGACTTGCCCCGTGGGCGACGACCCGCTCACGACCAACCAACTGGACGAGATCCAGCTCATTCAGTGCCAGACGACGTATCAGCTCCAGACGATCTCGCTGCGGTCGGACGCCGCGCTCACGGCCGGCACGTTCCGCCTCCAGTTCGGCAAGCAGTCGACGCGGCCCATGTCGTTCCAGGCTCTCGCGAGCGTCGACTCAAACGGCAGGTCCGTCGCGGCGTCGCTGCTCGCGTTGCAAGGCGTCGCCGCAGTCGCAGTCACGCGAACGGTCGTGTCGGCGACGCAGACGAACTGGCAAGTGACCTTCCCGGCGTCAAATGCGGCACATAACGCGCTCGTCCCGCGCTGGAAGGTGGTCGAGGTGCAGCAGTTCATCTGCGCCGCGGACAGCGGGACGTTCGCGCTGACCTTTGGCAACGAGACGGTGCGCGGCATTCCCTTCAACGCCGACATCAACACGTTCCAGTCTCACCTCGCCCTCCTGAGCTTCATGGGCCGAGTCGACGTGACGCTCTCAAGTGGGGCCACGACGATCTGCTCGGCCGCAGGCACCTACGTGACCATGTCGTTCGCGCAGTTGTGGCGACGCGATCTCGTCGGAGACCTCCCGCCAATGACGTTCTCGAAGCTGGACGTGAAGGGCGTTCTCGTCACGCTATCGCTTGGCGATGGAGAAGGCTTCGTCGATGCAGAGGCCAAGGAGATCGTGAAGGGCGTCGACTCGTGCCGCGTCGTGGAGCAGCAGTCATTCCTGTGTGCCGCCACGAGCGGTGCGTTCGCGCTCACCTTTGAAGACGGCACGGTGGTCGCGGACAACGCCTTCGACATCTCGGCGACCGCCCTGCGCTCGAGGCTGCTATCTCGCGTCACGTACCTCGTCGACCTCGACGTCGCCTTCTCAAGCGGCAGCACGACCGCGTGCTCAGTCTCCGGCACGACCGTCACCATCAGCTTCGTCGTGAGCAAGTCGACGGGCCCAGCAGGCGATGGGGATCTGACCGAACTCCGAGCGGATAGGGCGAACGGGGGATCCAACGGACTGGCCCACATCTCCAACCGCCTCCAGTTCCCGACAGTGCTCACGGAGGTGGCCAAGGGCGCGCTGTGCACCCAATTGGACCAGCCGTTCTTAATGGACCAGGCCAACCAGATGAGCGTATCAGTCGACGACGGCGGCGGAACATTCACCGTCGCGTTTCGAGGCTTCACTTCCAAGCCTATTCGCGCCAGCTCGTCTCCTGGGCGGATGCAGCGCGACCTGTTGGACTCGCTGCCGTCGCTCAAAGGCGTCAACGTCACCTACTCGGGCGCTCAGGCATGCGAGAAGCCTTCGAACGTCATGAGTCTGACGTTCACGCAGAACTTTGGAAAGTACGTGGCCTTACGCACTGTGCTTGACCGCACAATTTGCTAATGCGCTGCTTGCGGTCCTTCAGTCTACCGACAGTCGTGGTCGATGGAGCAATGCTCTCGGCAGGGTCTTCTATCGCCGTCGCAGGCTCGGGGGCTGGCTTCAGCGGCGTCTTGTCAGTGAACGGCACCAAAGAGAGCGACAACTGCTCGAACCGCGGCGTCTGTGACGACAGCAAGCTCGGGCAGTGCAACTGCTACGCCGGGTATACCAACAGCAACGGCCGCGGGGAGGTCGGGACGCTGGCGGTCAACCGCGGGGACTGCGGCGCTCTGTCGCGGATCCCCGTGGCCTGTCCAGGGGAGCTCGCCTGTAGCGGCCACGGCGTTTGCTCAGGCAGCCCGTCGTTTCGCTGCGCGTGCGCGAAGGGCTGGCGGAGCGGAGACTGCTCCGAGCGCATGTGTCCGTTCGGCGTTTCCTGGTTCGACTACCCGAGCGGCGACAACACCGCGCACAAGACGCGCACCGAGTGCAGCAACGTCGGGACCTGCGACCGCAGCTCTGGGGTCTGTCGTTGCCCGCGGCCCTACACCGGTCCAGCGTGCGAGCTGAGTGAGTCGACCGTAGCGCTGTGATGTCGATTGTCGAAGGGGATTGCGTGGGTGCTGACAAGAGTGGTGGTTGCCAATTGTGACAACTCAGTGCTGTGCGGAGGCTCATCGTCCGAGTGCTCCGGGAACGGCCGCTGTCTGGCACTGAGGGACCTCGCGCCGCTGGTCAAGGTCAAGGGCACGCGGGCGGACTTCGCCTTCGGTGAAGACCTGAACGACCCGCTGACGTGGGAAGCCGCCAAGGTCCGCTCCTGTCTGTGCGACCCGCCGTTTTTCGGCTACGACTGCTCCATGCGTACGCTGCTGTGCTTCTTCAGCGCTTGCGGCCGGTCCAAAGTGTCTAATCGCGTTTGAACCCGCGAAACTACAGGAGAGTGCCCCCGCGGAGACGACTTCAACACCGACCAGGACGTGATTGAGCGGCAGGTGATCCAGTGTACCGCGACTGCAGGAACGTTCACGCTATCGTTCCGCGACGAGTGGACGGCGAGCATCTCGTTCGACGCGCCCGCCTCGACCGTCAAAGCTGCCTTGGATGCTCTCGGCACCATCGACCAGGTGTCGGTCTCGTTCTCCAGCGGCACGACCGCCTGCTCGGCTTCGAGCGCGGTGATCTTGGTGGACTTCCTCTGGGAGCTCGGAGACCTTCCCCTTCTGACCGGCGCCACGTCTTCGCTGCGCGACAGCGTCAATGGCAACGGACTCGACGGGTCGGGGAAGCTGGCGTTCGCCGCCGGCGGCGACCTGCTCGGCGGGCAAGCGTCCGCGAAAGGCACGCGCGAGAACGCGCTGTGCTCCAACCACGGCCACTGCGACTTCGCCACCGGCCTCTGCGCCTGCGACGACAACTACGGCGGCAGCGACGGCAAGGGCGGGCCCGGCAACATCGCCAACTGCGGCTTCCACCAGCTCAAGTACGTGGCAGCCACGGAGGAGTAACGCTTCGACTTGAAACCTCTGTACTACAGACAGAACCCCTCAAATTGTCCTCCACTCTATTAACATAACCTGCATAAATCAATATATTCCATTATTCTGTACTTTTATATTTGAGTATCAAAACACGGTGGCCTGAATTTGTTTTGCTATTTTGTTTACGTAATCAAACCGGGCACGTAATGATTCAAGTGGTTCATGATAAAGGCGTATGCTCTTTAAGTTATTTATAAATTATATTGTATATTACATACAATATAATTCATAAATAACTTCAAAAATGTAATGATTTGTGTTCAAGAAATTCTCCTTCCGCGCACGTGGGTATGAGCGAGACCCTGCCGCTGCTCAGCGCTCGCCGCGATGGCTCCGCCTCGGTGCGGGAGGCTCTCGGAAAGCCCCCGCTCGCTCTGCTGGCTGTGAGCCTAGCCACGCTGGCGGCCGTCGCGGCGCTGGCCTACCAGCAGAGCCAGCTGCTCGTCGAGGTGCGCGCTATTCATACTGCGTCTCAGACGGCGTCGCTCTCGCGGCAGTTCCAGTTCCCGGCGCGGCCTCAGGTGCCCTCGTATGGAGCCACTACGTCCCCAAAGTCTCCGAAGAAGCAAGCCAACGTGCTCATCGTGCACGCGAACGGCACGCATCTGCCGCAGCTCGCCGCTGGCGTCCGAGAAGGAGCCGAGCGGGTCCTTGGCGCGGACGGAGACCGCGTCCGCGAACGCACCGTGGACCAGGCGTCGTTCCGCGACGACGTCATGTGGGCGGACGCGGTCGTGCTCGGCTCCCACGTCGTCAACGCCAACGTGGAGCCCAAGGTGCGCTGATCACGCGGGGTCGCTCCTGCCGTCATGTTGCCACCCAATTGCTATACTAACGAGGAAAATGGCCCGGAGGCAGATGACCGAGTTCCTCGAGACGTGGTCGCTAGCGGAGGACCTCAGTAACAAGGTCGGCGCAGTGTTCGTGACAGGCGGCGGCATCTCCGCCGGCGAAGAGCTCACGATGGTAAACCTGCTGCACTCGCTGCTCATCTTCCGGTTCGTGATCGTGGGCGGCGAGCGCTGGACGAGCGCGTTCGGCGCCTCGGCGGTCGTTGGGGAAGGCCCGTTCCAGCCGCTGGCCAAGACTCGCCCGGGCGACCGAGACTTCCCCGCCATATGCTACCCGACCGACCCCGACGCGGTCAGCGCTCTCTTCAAGAGCAAGGCGATCGGGCTGGGCGAGCGCGTCGCGACGGTGGCCACGCGACTTGCTGCGGCTGCTTGAAGCCCGTCGGTCTACTGTGTCATGACCGCAATCGATAATAATTGAAGGCGTGGTTGTGTGCGTTTCATGGAGTGGGCAGCTCTATCCCGTTGTTGTTGTTGTTGCTCGAATTGCCCCCATTACGTAGGGTAGTGGACCAGCGTCTGCCTTGTCACAGCTCGTCAAGATACCTGGAGGCACGCTCGAACGTCCAGAAGGTGATCGCGGCGCTCGGGATGCCTCTGAAGAAGGCAGCCTGCCAGCCACGGAAAAGGTGGCGCACGCCGTGCTCCCGCGCGAGGTGCCGCGTGCTGGCGACGAGCCCCGTGTACTTGCCGGTCCGACCGTCCGCCTGGATAAGCGACTTGAGCGTGTCAAACGGCAGCGCGACGGCCCAGAAGCTCAGGCCGCCGCACGCCCCGGCAGCAAGCAGCGCCCCGCTGTCGCTGAGCAACTGCGCGCGCTGCAGCCGCTGCTTGGCGAAGTCGTACCCGAGGAAGTAAAAGGCGACGCCGAGCGAGTCGCGCACAATGGTCGTCGTGAGCCCCTTCCAGAGCCCAAGCACGCCCTCGGAGCGCACCACATGCGCCACGCAGTGCCACGAGCCGCGGTAGACGCTGCTGGCACGCTGGTTCTCGTACTGGACCTGCAGGCGGTTGCGCACGAGCTCCACGGGCGTGACCAGCAGCGCGTTGACGCCACCCGCGATGGCGCCGCTGCAGAGCGCGGCCGTGGACGGCGCCTGCTGCGAGAAGAGCTCGCGACGCAGCGTCGAAGACGTGGTGAAGATGACCGACTTGTACACCGCCTGGCTGAAGAAGGGCGGCAGGAAGCCCTTGTAGAGCCCCCAGGCGGACTCGCGCGCCACCGTCTGCGCTGCGCAGTCGAAGAAGCCTCGGAAGCGCGCGGGCGATAGCTGCAGCCGCGTGCGGATCGTGTCGAACGGGTGGCACGCCACCACGCTTGCCATCCCCGAGACCGACCCCGCGGTCACGGACTTGGCCCACGGCGACAGCGCGCGCGGCGGCGGCGGAGACTCGCTCATGGCGGCGCTGCCCTTAGCGACTTAAACTTGCTTGCGTGAGGGCGGGGGTGTAAACTTGGCTATATGTGTGATTGTTGAGAAAAGGATGGTCAGAAAAAGAGCTTGTGTTGGGACGTCAGTGAGTGCCAGCAAATGCACATGCAAATCCTGCTGGACAACTCATTCTTGGACTCGCCACCAGCACCACAGGCAACATCCTCCGGCAGCACCGAAACCGACACAGACAGACAGACCGGCTTCCGGCGGTTACGATGGCACGCACGGGTTCGGTGGCGATGCTGCTGCTGGCGCTCGTGGGCGCGGCGGTCGCGCTCTTCTGGCCGCAGATCGAGCAGCAGCTCGCGGCGCAGGGCGTCGGCTGCCCGTGGCCCTTCCACGCGCTCTCCAAGCTCGGCGGCGGCAGCAGCCGTGCACCAGCGGAGGGCGGCGAGGCGGCGGGCGCAGCTCCCTTTGGCGGCGGGGAGGCGGTTGGAGGCGCACACGTCGCAGACGACGCGTTCGTGCCGCTGAGGCCGTACACGCTCGAGGAGCTCAAGAAGTGAGGCGGGCCGCGTCTGTTGGATCGACCAGCTGCAGCTTGACTGACGCTTTGACCGGGGCTGACGATGCGCTGCGCATGCGATAGGCACGACGGCTCGGACGAGAGCCTCCCGATCCTGCTCTCGATCAGTGGGAAGGTACCCCGACGCGACGCGTTGAGCTCTATAGTGTTATTGATCGACCCGAGCGCGGCTTTAATTAATCGCTGCCATGGAAGGTCCTGGACGTGACGGCCGGCGCCAAGTTCTACGCTCCAGGCAAGACGTACCATTTGTTTGCCGGCACGGTACGCTCGCCCTCTGCTTTCTTTATGCCGGCTATGAGAGAGAGAGAGAGAGAGAGAGCTCCGACGGGTGGTGGCTGACGTATCCGACTGGGGTGATACGCTGGCTTGGCCTGTAGGCCTGCACGCGCGCCCTGGCGCTCAGCTCGCTGAAAAAGGAGGTAATGAACGGCTCATGCACTGTAGGAGGTGGATTTGTGATGAGCCAGCAGCCTTCGCGGTAACACTCGACGGTGTGCGTTCGGCAGGACATCAACGACGACATTTCGGACTTCACTGAGAAGCAGCGCCAGTCGCTGGAGGAGACCTTGGAGTTCTACCTCGACAAGTACCCCGTGGTACGCTTGCTTGATACACGCGCGCATGCAGATGCGTTCCGTCGCATTGTAGGGCGTCGCGAGCTAACAGGTTGTGATGTATCATGCATTGGGGCAGGTCGGCATCCTGGTCTGAGGAACAGCAACGCACCAGTAGCATCAGAACGTCACGCATCTTCTTCAAACGGTACTTCGAAGTATATGGTAAGGCTCCAGCGTAGTCGGCAGCTCGTGCTACCCGCGAAATAATTGCGTTTGACAACTCAGCACAATCCCTTTAAACTCATTCCGACCTGTTCGACTGACCCGCCCACGCCCACTCACCCATCCACTTCGAACGCGTGGAGTGCATCGGCCGTCATCTCTTTGCGGCAGGCCTTGGCGAAGTCTGAGGCCAGGCCGCGGAACTTGCGCTCCGACAGGCGGCTCGGGGAGCTCGCGAGCGTCAGCCAACTCGTCAGCACGCGCTCGCGGTCCTCGGGCGTCAATGTGGCCATCCCCAGCGCCTCGTACCGCATCGACATGGACTGGTGCAGCGCCGACCGGAGCTGCTCGTGGTTTGCGTACGCAGACACGAGCGCGAAAAGAAGCTTACCCAGCGCGTCGAACAGCACGCTGGGCGACTTGGCAGCCAGCCCAAGCAGCAGATTGTCCGTCCACTTCTCGGGCTGGCCGACACCGACCACGCACTCGTCGATGACGCCCCGGAAGACCTGCAGCTTGGCCTCGCTCTCGTTGAGCAAGTACGTCAGGAACACTAGCACCGCGTTGGTCGACGCGCGGTCCTGGTTGCCCAAGCACGCCAAACTCAGCTCCAGTAGCACCGGAAACTCCTGCGCCGTGAGTACCGCCGCCGGGCAAAAGAGCAGGAACCGGTATGCGAGCTCGTAGAAGGACCGCAGCACGTCGGGTGAGTCACCGAGGGAGTGCGTGGTAAAGAACTGGAACGCGGTCTGACTCAGCACGCCCATGAGGCCTCGGAAGCTGTCCACGATCTGCTCGTCGTTGCTGGCCGCCTTGCCAAACACGTCGATGGCGACAGATGCGCACTCGAGCGCCGAGACGAACCGGAAGCGCTCAAAGACATGGACAATCAAGTTGGCGAGGAACGCGAGCTGTCCAGCCATGTCCAGCCGCAAGCTCTGCAGGCACCAACTGTACAGCTGGAAGAGCTCGGTCATGACGGCCTCGTTGCCGTCGAACCGCGCAACGACGGGTTCCAGGTGGGGCCACACGAGCTCCACCGCCCATGAAGTCACTGCTTTGCCGCCTGCAACGTCGGCCGGCGCGTCCAGAAAGCGGATCGTCTTGCTCAGCACCTTGAGTTCGTTGCACACCATGATCGGAGCAAGCTCGTCGCTTCCAGCGCTTGAGGATCCGATAGCGTGGTCCAACTTCGTCAGAGAATCCGATAGGACGGCGTGTAGGATGACGGAGCAGTGCACCGATGCGGCGGCAACCCGCACTAGGCCCTCGACGATGAGCAGGCGGTCGTCGATCGACATATGCGGGTCGTTGAAGTGCTCGACGCTACCGAGCAAAAAAGCCGGCGGCATCTCGGTGAAGCACGACGAGCAGCTCGTCGCCACCTGCATGAGGCTCTTGGACGCGACAGCGCAGCTCCGGTCCACTGCCAGCGCGGCTGTCAAATACTGCACAACTGTGCCGACCGTGTCAAACGATTGCGCCTCCTTCGCCTTGTCGTGGAACCACGCGCCAAACTGCCCCAGCAGCTTGGAGACCGCAGTGATCACCATGGGGTGAGCGTTGGGTGCGGTCAAGACGCATTGGAACATTTCCACGACCAGAGGCTCCAGCGCTGCCCCGTTGTTCGCCGCCGTCTTGTGGAGTAGGTGCTTCTTCGCGTCATCCGCTACTGATGACATGGCAAATAATGCGACTTCCACGACTTCCCAGCTGCTCGCCGGGGACCTGAGCACCGTCAGTACGTGGCGAACATATTGGTCCTTGAGGAGCCCGAAGATGCCCAAGAATCCATCGCTCACGCCCTGAAACCCCATCCGGAAGTCCGTGATGTCGTCTAGCTCTAGCTCGTCAATGGCTGCGAGGTCACCAGGATAGGTGCATTGCTGGAGAAGAACATTCAGCAGTCGAACAAAAGCTTCTCTCTGGAAGAAGGGGTGTCGCGAAGCCACAGGCTCCTCTTGGACGACGAGCCAGAACTCGAGGGTCAGCGACGCAATCTGCCGCCGAGGCTGACCCCCGAGGAACAACATCATGTCGGCTAGAGCAAGCGCGTCTCGTGTCGACCCCTCCAGTATCCAGTCCGCGTAGGTCTCGCAAAAGGTCGACACGACGTCCGTGATTGCGTGGCAAACGTCGTCTTCCTCGGCCTCGATCGCGCTTTCGCAGGCAGCGCGCGTCTTTAGCAGTCCGTGCGCTGTCGCCTCGATGGCTCGATCCAGGTCTGCAGACGTTGGGTATGACGCGACCGTGACAAGCTTGCCGAGGATCTCAGCGCAGATCGGCAAGTGTCTCGACTTGGAGCACAGCGCGTCGACGAGCGTGAACAGCATGGCCGCGTTCTGCGTAAATAGCGACGCGAGCGACACGCCCGCCTTCTTGATCCAGACCTTGAGGCACGCGAACGCCTCGCCGTGCAAGTTCACGACGCTCGCGTTGTCCCGCGTCAGCACCACCTTCTCAATGATGCGCACGACTGACGCGCTCAGGTTCGCGAGGTGCATCTCCATGGCGTCCTTGGCGGCGAACGGGATCTCGGCCTCCTCCGTCTCTTCGCACACGCAGCGCGAGAACGTCAGCAGGAACGCCAGCTGCGCGGCGTCGCCGGACGCCTCGGCGTGGGAGAGCATGCTCTCAAGCAACGTCTTGCACTCGTCCGGGCGCGAGACCACCGCGATCGCGTACACACTGCACAGCTTGCTGTAGATCGGCCCGTGGAAGCGCGCGCTGCCGCTCTGGACGGCGCCGATGACCCCGTCGAGCGCCGGCTGCAGCGCAGCTTTCTGCTCCGCCGGCACCTTGGCCCACTCCTTTCGCATCTGGTTGGTACCACAACGGAGCAGACGTACGCGTTCAGTCCCTTGCCCGGAGAGTACGAAGCGTCAAACATAGCGTCAGCTAGCGTGGACGACCTTGGAGTGAAGCATGTTGGCGGCGAAGAAGAGTGCCTCGGGCGGCAGGCTGAGCGTCTCGTCCCGCAGGAACTGGAGCCCCACGCCCCATGCGGCCTACGACGCGAGCAGTCCGCGGCGCAGTCGCACAGAGTTAGATCCGCGCGGCTATCGATATGACCGCAACAGGCCTACTCTGAGGATTACGCACGTCGGTGCTTGCAAACGCGAACAGGAACTCGTTGGCTTCGCGCTGGCGGTCCGCGCCTTCCTATCGACATCCACAGGCCACAGCCCACATAGCGCACGTGAGACGTGGAGCCGCCGCAGTATATATAAGACAGCGAGGGCAAGCGCACCGCCCCGTAGAGCGCCTGCACGGCGCTGAGCACCACCGCGAGCGGCGGCGCCTCCTCCATCGGACGACTTTGGTCGGCGGTCGGTCTCGTGTTGGGGGCGAACCTTGCTTGACACTGTAGGAAGCGGGGAGCAAACGACACAGTAGGAGCACTAATAGGGAATGTACTGTAAGTCAAATTGCTAGTGTCGTCTGGAGTTGAAGTCGCGATGCGGAATGAGTCAGTCGCTCAGACACTTTTGGACGCTATCTCTCTCGCCATGTGCTTTTGAAAATGCATTTTTTTCTATTGTATATCTGTTTTTTCATGAACTCTCTCTTTCCTTGTGTTCTCCATCCAACACCATGCGCAATATGCAAAACCTACTCGCTACACATGCAAATCATGCAAAACCTCATGCCGCGGCGAGCTGGACCCGCTTCCAGACGGACGACCCAGCGCTGCCCATGCACAGGTACAGGTAATCGCTGTCGAACTGCACGGCGCCCAAGGTGCAGCTCGTGTTGACGGTCGGCCCAGTCGTCTGTGCGCTGCCGTCGAGCACGATTGCCCCGCCCGTGAGTACAAGCTGCGCGCTCGACATCGTCAGCGAAGTCGTCCCCGTGTGCGTGATCAGGGCGGCGGCTGCGCTCAGCTTGAGCTCCTCGGACACGATGACATCGTTGTTCGCAGCATCCACCAGGAACACGTCCACGGCGCTGTGCGACACGCGGAAGCTCTGCGAGTCCACGTGCAGCTCCCCGTTCGTGATCGTGGTCGCGCCGGAAATCTCCACTGTCGTCGCGGAGCTCAGCGTCACGGAAGACGCCGTCGAGGTCAACGACACAGCCGCGCCTGTGGCGCTCAGCAGAGCGTCCGTGACCTTGAGCAGCGCATTGTTCGCCGCTGTCGATGTCGGCGTGTAGACGTAGAAGCCGCCGCTGGCCGCGCCGGCGCCCGTGTTTACGTTCACTGATCCGCCAGTGCCCGATGTGGAGCCTCCGCTACCAGCAATCAGGTCGATAGAACCCCCGGTTGCGTCTCCCGCAGTCGTCGTGCCTGCCGTCAGTGTCATCGCTCCACCGCTGCCGACATCCCCGCTTCCGACTGACAGCAACATGGCTCCTCCACTCCCGCCTGTTGAGGCTCCCGAAAACAGAGAGACAGCCCCGCTGTCCGCATTACTTGAAGCGCCAGTCGAGAGCTCAATCTTCCCGCTCGAAAAGCCTGAGCCTCCCGCGCCTGTTGCCAGCGTTGCGTCGCCACCTGCTGCACCAGTGCTTGCACCGGTCGCAAGACTCAATGACCCACCTGCGCCGGTTCCGCCGTCACCAGCGGTAACTTCAACGATGCCTCCAGACAAACTTCCAGGCCCCGAAGCCAGAGACAACGCTCCACCAGCGCCAGCAGATCCATGGCCAGCCGAAGCAGTCAAGGCACCGCCAGTGGTCGCACCGACACCGACGTTCAGGGCGATCGCCCCGGACACCCCGCTTGCCGATTGCCCCGTGGACAAGGTCAGTGATCCTGTCACGGTGCCTGCGCCCGATCCCACGACAACGTTTCCAGACCCGCCGAGGGTTCCAGAGGCCGACAAAAGGCTTGCGCTTCCACTCGACCCGCTACTGCTCGCCCCACTAGTGAGTGTAACGGCACCTCCAGCCCCCGTTGAGCCAGCTCCACCAGAAATGGACGTTTGGCCCCCGGTGACACTGGCACCACCCGTCATCGTCGCGCTTCCTCCCGTACCCGTTGAGTTGAGACTCGTGCCTGCGACGATACTTACCCCACCTCCAACTGCAGCATTGCCTTCCCCGACTGAGATCGAAATCAAGCCACCCGCGCCGCCGGTCGCAACGCCCGACGAAAGAGTAATTGCACCACTCGTTCCCGCCGAAGTCGATCCACTTGTGAGCGAAATGGCCCCAGTGCTACCGGCGTTAGTTTTCGCTCCACTTGAAATGGTAATGCCGCCACTTGCCGCCGAAGAGCTTGTGCCGCTCTGAATAAGGATGGCGCCACCGGCACCAGTGCCACCATTTCCACTTGTAATGGTAACAGATCCACCGGTGGTTCCGCCGTTGCCCGAAAGCATTGACACCTCACCGCCGCTTGCTGCAGCCGACGTGTCGCCTGCAGACAGCGACAGTGGACCACCACTTCCAACTGTTCCGGACCCGACAGAGACCGTGATCTCACCACCCGCGCCTCCAACAGCCGTTCCGGTCGAAAATGTTAACACGCCGGAGCTACCAGCGCCGGACACCCCGGATTGAACAGAAACATCACCACTAACGCCGCCCGATCCCCCTGCACTGCTCTGAATGGTAACAACTCCAGACGCTTTTGCTATCCCAGACCCAGACAGCAATGAAATGCCACCGCCAGTCGACGAAGACGAGCCTCCAGCTGAGATCTGCACATCTCCTCCAACACCAGCCAAGTCGGAGGCAGAGCTACTCCCACCGGTGATCGAAATAGTGCCCCCGCCACCGACATTTCCAGATCCGACCGATAAAGAGATGCCACCACCAGCACCACCAGTCGACACACCGGACTTGATCACCACGGCGCCGCTCGACCCACTCGCAGCCATGCCAGAAGACAACGACACATCGCCGCTAGTCGCGCTAGGCGACGGCGACGAAGGAGTCGGAACGACATCCAAAGCACCCGTCGTCAGTGTCAGCGAGCCACTCTTGCCAGACGTAGACACACCGCTCGCTACAAACATCGACCCGCCAGTGCTGGAACCGACACCGCTCATCACCGACACACCGCCTCCAGACGCAGACGACGACACCGTCGCGCCGCCAGACACAGACACAGAGCCGCCGACGCCGTTCGCGACAGACGCAGATCCGCCCCCGATGGTCACCGTGCCGGATGTACCGCCAGTGCCGCTACTCGCGCCAGACACAATCTTCACGGCTCCCGACGCGCCAGTAGTAGCATCGCCAGAGCTCAACGTCATGGCGCCGGAAGACAAGCTTGCACTCGACCTCACAAACACCGCGCCACTGATGGTTGGCGACGTAGCCACCGAGCTGCCGCTTGAGATCTCAATCGCGCCACCAGTCAACCCGTCGCCGGACGACAACGAGACCTTCCCGCCGGCGCTCGTGCTCGAAGTGCTCGCCGTACCAACCGACAAGCTGATCGCGCCGCCTGCGCCTGTGCTGCTTCCAGAACCAGTCGTCACCGTCACGGCGCCGCTCGACCCGCTCGCAGCCGTGCCAGAAGACAACGACACATCGCCGCTAGTCGCGCTAGGCGACGGCGACGAAGGAGTCGGAACGACATCCAAAGCACCCGTCGTCAGTGTCAGCGAGCCACTCTTGCCAGACGTAGACACACCGCTCGC
>JAADXZ010000576.1:0-17776 GCA_023338055.1 Phytopythium mirpurense | reverse complement strand
TCGAGCGCGTGGAGGCCTTCTCCCTGCTCGTGGCGCACCCGCGGCTGGGCTCCGTCGTGACGCAGGTGGCGCCGCCCGTGCTGGCCACCACCACGGGCGACTTTGCGCACAAGGACGCGGTCGAGCGGCTGCTGTACTGAGCGCAAGTGACGCGCTTGAAGAGTGAGAGAGAGAGGCGTTGCTACATGCGTCCGAGTGCCAAGTTGAAGCGCGAAAGATAACCCCATAGTAACCATGAGTAATACTTTCATGAATAACTGTGAGCATTGCTACTTAAACGAATACTTTTGAGAGTACCCACAATAACCACGGAATGAGCCAGCGAAAATGGAAGCGGTCGAGTTCCTCGCGCAGTGCAATGGCGCCGAAGGCGTGCGCTCGTTCCTGCACGGTACGTCGCGGCTCCGTCGTGTCCCCACAGACACGCATGCGTGCTCTTCTGTCGGTGGTGCTTCCCTCTCATACTCATCTGCACTGCGCGTCCCGTACGGAGGTTAGACCACCGCCTGGAAGTACCCGCGGTCTTTGACCAACTAGGAGAGCTCGTGCGGCTGCCGCCCGCGACCACCAGCGGCACGAACAGCCAGCAGGAACAGTGGGGGATTAGGCTCGAGAGGTGGTCTCTGCGCGCGCAGCGGGAGTGGTGGAGCGCCGTCGCCAGCACGTCCGCCCGCATCGTACCCTCGACCCACGCGCGTCGGCTCGCACTCGCGTTCCTGGACAGCGCAGCGCGTCGTGGGCCACCGGATTCGGTCTGCGCTGCGTTAGCCCAGCTAGTGGTGTCCAGTACTTCCAGTAGCGAGCTGTCGGCGCTGCAACTACGGCCGTCAAGGGGTTACGCAAGCGGTGACGTCGACGACCGAGATGAAGACGACGACGCGATGAGCGAAGTGCAGCGATTGGCCTTCCACAGGGCAGTGTTTGCGCCAGAAGACTTGCCATCGAATGATGAAGACGGCGACGTGAGGGAGATGGAGGGTGACGGTGTTGACACACCGAGTGAATGGCTGGATCTGGGCGATAGATCCTCAAACGGGCATGTGGCAAGGGCAGGGGAAGCGCTCGACGCCATCCCACCCGCCAAGAAGCAACGGCTAGCAGCTCCTTCGTCCTCAACTTCCAAAGCTGAAGCGGTTGCGCCGGATTCAGCTACTGAAGCTCTCTCGTTATCGAAAGAGGCGAGTTGCCACGCACAAACGTTCAACCAGTGGCTTCATGGCGTTGCTCGACTGACATGTGGCTGCTTCAAACCTACAGATAGAGGCCCGAGCCGTGGCGCTTGCCAAGTCGCTGGCGCAGCTTGCGCGTGCTGATCCCCAGCCTACACGAGAGGCTACAGATGACGCGGTCAAGAAGGCGGCCGCGCTGCTGCTGGAGATCGTAAACGACGTCCACGCCACCCACACGGCGAGCGAGCACAACTTTCGGTCACTTTGTGCGCTCCTCCAGCTCGAAGCTACGAGTGATGAAGCTCTTCTACACATTGCGACGTGCGTTTATTGCCTTGTTGCGCACGCTGACCTCTGCGCTTGGACTGAACTCCACGGCACTGTTCTCTCTCGAATATTGCATTTGCAGGGCGTTGGTGAGCTCCAACTTCAGCTCACGCTACGCAGCGCTATTCATTGAAGCGAGTGTGCGGCCCAAAATTCAACGAGCGTCCTCGGTGATTTCCCGTCTGCTTCTCCAGACGGCGCTGCTCTTCGGCTCTCGCTACGGCTCCATCCTCGTTGACTCGCTCTTACTGCCGCTACTGGCTAGCGACGACGCGAATCGCATCGGGCCACCCCAAGCCGAGGCCGTCACTCGTATTCTGCGCAGTGACGATGCTGTGCCAACTACGTCGGTCGACGACTTTGTGCGACGAGCGCTGGAAGCAGCAAACCCCACAGGACGTGGCGGCTTGCCGTCTCAGATAACACCGTCGTCGTCGTCGTCGTCGTCCGTGACAGTGGATCCACGTTCCCACTTGCTGACGAACGAGTCAGCACTCCTCGTGTTCCAGAACGTGTTCAGTAGGCGGCCTGCACTGTCGTCGACAACCATAGAAACCTTTGTGGCTGCGTGCGAGCATGCGCTCGATGGACCTGGCGGCGACAAGCTCCCAGGCTCACTCAAGTTTGCGACCGCGATCTTCACGTTCATTTCGAAATACCCGGAGCAGGTACAAGGCACTTTGCACACGCTGATGCCTCTACAGGCCGCGGACTAACTTCCTTTTATGCTGATCACGAACGATCTGCAAGTGCTCACCGCACGTAGACGCACTGGAAACCATCACGAAGCGCCTGAACTCCCTCATGGCGAAGACGACGATGCGGTTTCTTCAAAAGCTCAAGAAATAGTTCCTTCGACGCTACGCTATCAAGCCACTGTCCGCTTCTCGCAGCGGTAAAACTTGCCGAGTCGGTAGTTCGCGAGGACCTGGCGAGCCGCTGGTGGGTGGTTGGCGATCACAGCGGCGCAGTCTTTGCCCTTCTGCGCGGCTTCAAGAAGCACTTGGGCGCCGCCTGGATGCGCACCCAGCAGATCGGTGACGTCGTACACGTCTCCGTCAACAAGTACCCAGCAAGACCGAGGCGTCTGATGCCTGCGAAGCTCGCAAGACGAGAACTGGCGCTGCTCTTTCGACGTGGAGGCGGGTGGCGCTCGATCGATGAATGATCGAGGCACGCGTTGCTGATCGCCACGGATGACAGCTGATCCACCGAAGGCAAGGCGCAGCTGGTACTCCTTCTCCGCGCAGAAGAAGCACTTGTTGTCGGCACACACGTCGTTGCAGCCGATGCAGGCGTCGCAAACATGCGCCACCGCCCGTCTCGATGCCGTCAGTGCAGTAGGCTCGGCGCTTCCTTGCTGAGCCACCGCACTCTCAGGGAGGAGGAGCTCTCCCGATGACTGCTCCTCGCACTGGTTATCGACCATCGGCATCGGTCGAGACGTTGACAGAGGAACCAGGTCGCTGATCTTGACAATCGACGGGGTCGACGCGACTGAATGACGCCGAAGTCTCTTGGACATGTCGCTGGGCGTGGCGGTGAATGCGGAATCAATGCGGCTGGAGAACGCGTTGGCGTTGCTGCTCTTGTCATACGAGCTGCGGTCGCGCGGGTCACAGAGCGCGTGCCGGTCGATATCGGAGAACGATTCCTTGAGCGAGCTCTCGTGCATGCTTTGTCTTCGGTGGCGGCCACGCCGGTGATTGTTTGCTGCGCGGCGCGAATTGCTGCGTTCCTCCTCGACAAGGTGCTCCAGCGTCAACGGGTCGTCGCCAGCGTCGTTCGCGTTGCGCCTACTCGACCCACAGACTGCGCGGAGCTGCCGCTCACACTCGCGTCGGTAGCTCATCACGACTTCCGTCATGTTGTCGCTGGTGGTTTGCTGGCTGAGGGTTGACAGCGGTGCAAGGATCGTTCGCTGCGCGCGGAATAGGCGCGAGCGATGCTCCACCGGGTGCTTCTTGCGCTCATAGTCGTCCAGGAACACCTTCAGGTGTCTTAGTGCACCTTCGCGGTCTTCGGCATGTTCGTATCGCTCCAGCTCGTGGGTGCCTTGATTCGACGTCTTGGAGTCGATAGTGGCGATCGAGCTCCGTCTCTTGCCTCGACGAGCGTGGCGATCATCTCTACGAACTCTTGGGTCGTGGTTTCGGACAGCTTCCGCAGCGACGACACTGTTTCGACGTCGCGAGTCGATAGTGCCGCCGCAAAAGTGTGCGACGAGGAACTTGGCGAGGGTTACCGACGTCTCGGCTGAGCGCGCCAGGCGCAAGTCCACGACCGAGTCGGCAATGAAGCGGAACTTCGTCAAGAGTTTCTCAGCGAGCGCTGCGCTCTGTCGCGCTGCTGGGAAGCCGTCGAGATCGCCCGCTTCGTCGTTGAAAGGTCCTCGATGACGTTGGCGCTTCTGCAAGTGGAGGCGTTGCCCAGCCGAAGTCCGTTGCTGGCGTTCCGCCCGAGCCAGATGCAGGATCACCTGGTTGAGCGTGAGCAGCGCTTCAAAGTGGACAATATCCATGTTGGCACCGACCCGCGCCTCGCTCGTCTGGAGTGTCAGGCCCTCGTATGCGTCCGCAGCGTCGTCTCTACCGTCGGGCGTACTGTTGCTGCTGTTTGGAGGCGCGTCGCCTTCTTCCTCGTGCATCCAGTAGCCCGAGTGCACTGCCGAATCGCCAAAGGAACTTGGCAGCAAGTCGACGATGGCGTGATGGATCTCCTTTTGCTGGACAAAGTACTGCACCGCCTTTGAGCGCTGGTCGCTCTCCATGGTCGCCGGTATCTTGGTGGAAGCGACACCGTTCGCAGGGCCAGCGTTTACAGCGACTGTGGCAGCGACCCTCGACGTTTTCTCGGCCTCGAAGAGCGTCTGGAGCAGCTTGAGGCACCAGTAGCACGTGAGCGAGTCTTGTTGGGCCAGAAGCTCCTGCATCGCGTCCTGCACGCGATGGAACTGCTCGATTTCCATACAAACCAGCGGCGTCAGCATCGGATTCGACACATCGAGGCGATAGCAAGAGCGAGCGGCACGTACCATTCCGTTCGAGAGGAACGCGCCAGGGAGACGTGCGAGGCGAGTGAGCGCCTGAAGCGCGACCACGACCTGCGCGTTCGACACGTCCGCGTGCCTGCGCATCGCGTTGACGAGCGCCACCACGTGCTCAATCACGACTTCGATGGCTTTGAGCAACGTCTCGTGGTTGCAGTGGACGCTTGCCAGGTCGCCAAAGCGCAGGTTGGCGTTCAGCTCCTCCATCGCCACTCGGATACTCACGCTGTCGTTCATGGACACGCTGGCGCTGTCCATCGAGTGGCGAGCGCCCATGTCGCCCTTGCCGAGCAGACGCTTCCGGTCGCCGACTTTGCGCTGGAACCAGCCGCCAGTCGCCTGAGTGGCTCCTTCTGCCCGCGTCGTGTCGTCCTCCAGGCTGCTCGTCCGCTCAGGCGCGTCTCCAGTCGACCTCCTCGTCCTCGTGGTCGAGTTGACGCCTCTATTAGGCGCTTGGTGGATCGCGGGCTTGTTATCCGTTGCAGAGACGAGTCCTAGGCGCACGTCCGTCCGTATCAACCGTCGCAGCAGAAACGTCTCGAGCGACATGTTCATTGCCGGGAGAGCACATCCAGCGCCTTCACTTCCGCTCCTGTCACTTGGATGGGGGTGGAAGAGGCGGCTACGGTCGAACTCTGCGCTACACACAGGTACGAGCGGCAGCCCAGCCTCTCGACGTCCCAGCATCAACAGCGTGATGAGCTGGTCGCGCGCGTCCATCGACACGGAAAGGGCCTCGTCGCGTGCGAACTCGAACGTGACGCGCTTGGGGTCCCAGTCCGGCCGTACGATCGCCTGCAGCGCAGCGTACGGCCACGAGATGACGGTGCGCATGGATCGGTGCACCTCGACGAGCGCGTCGCCCTGCAGGATGAGCTGGATCTTCTTGAACGCCGTGGTGGCGGTGCCGCCCCCGTCAGTCGTGAAGCTGACGACCTTCTTGACCTCGAAGCGCACGAGCGACGGCTGGTTGAGGATCTCGTTGTTGCGCTTGCGCAGGGCTGGAATGGACATGGTCGCGGCCTCGCTTCCCCTCGAGCTTCGCAGCTTGACACCGATGGCTTCCGCGGCGGCCGCGATCTCCTGCAGACACGCGTCGCGCTCGATGCAGAGGAAGAGCCGCTCCTGGAAGGCCGTGGAGAACACCATTCCTTCGGGGTGGTTGCGAGTGGCGTACACGTGTTCGAGGTAGATGAAGGGCAGCGTCTGCACCCTCCGCCCGCAGTCGTCAAGCAACAGCACGCCGCTCACGGTCACCTGCATCAGGAAGAGCTTATAGCTCGCGTTGGCGAACTGCTCGATGCAGCGGTAGTAGAACTGGGGCGTCCCACCGTGAGTGAGCGCGGCCCCGAGCTGGAAGCGAAGCGGCTGGAAGCGGTACTGCCGTAATAGCCGCGCGAGCAAGGCGAGCAGGTGGTGGCTCGCAGCGCACTGGAACCGCAGCCGCGCCGACCGAAAGCGCGTCTTCTCGAGTCGCACGATGAATTGGTTTGGGGTGATGCCCGGCTCGACGGCTTCGATCTCGGACAGCTCCCACTGGTTGGTGCATTGGGACGTCTCGGGGCTGTACGTGGCCAAGGACGAGGCTGTCACGACGATCACGCGCGCGTAGGCGGCCCACCAGGTCACCTTGGTGGCCAAATACTGCGCGAGAACGCGCTCGGAGCTGGCGCCGCCGCTCACCATCGCGCTCGACGGTGCGTATCGATCTACCGAAGCGTGCGGTCTAAATGGCAGACTGATCTGTCAATGAGCTGTTGATGAGAGCCACCAAGTGGGCTTAGGCGAAACGTATCGTGGTCGCTGGGGGTTGTTGATGACGGTTTTGACGCCAGCGCTGGGCGTTGGTTGCATACGTCACTCGCTCATCACTCGACCCTGCATGATGCTGCTGCTCCAGAGTCACAAGTGTCGTTGATGCAAGCGCTGGTGACGGTATGAGACGCGTGGATGGTTTCATGCGCGCGGCTGTTAGCGTCGCCATTGCCGGCTCCTTTGGCTTGATGGACGCCAAAGTGGCGACGACCGTCCGTTCGAGAAGCGCAGGAAACCTCTTGGACGCCCCAAGCGGCGCGCATGCGAGTCGGAGGTAACGGCTGAACCCGAGTTGCCCAGCGAAAAGTCAATTCGACGCGACGTGTTACGGAGCGCTGATCCATCTGCGCTGCTCAATAGAGTCACTGGCCACTGCAAGCACTTCAAGAGTTCGATTTCGGCTGGGCTTTGCGAGAAAATGTTTGGTAAATCAATCTTTCTTTCTACTGTAACCTGCCCACCGCGTCGTTTCGAGACGAGTGACGTCGCCGGCGTCACTCCTCTAACATCCAAAGTCGGAGGTGAATACTCACCCGTTCTTGTCACTTTTTGCGTGTCGTTGTGCCCATTTCATTCACCAGTCTTGGTCGACTACAGACTATCCAAACACAAGATTGTGATGGCGGCGGCGATCGACGTGGTCGACGCGTCAGCGCTGAGCTACGACGCCTTCTGCGCGCGTTACATGGCATTGAACCAGCCTGTGCTGCTGCGCAACGTGGCGGCGCGCTGGTTCCCGCAGGCGGAGCAGTGGACGCGGCAAGTGGCGGCGGCGGACGGCGAGCAGCCGCGCGTGGAGCTCAACTACGAGCTCTTGCGCCGCAAGTACGGCCACGCTCAAGTGCCGGTAACGACTGCTGTGGGTGGGTTAGCTGTTGATTCATCGCGCTGATAGTGGGCACGTCTCGGCCGCTGCTGCGATTCCCAGGTGGTCGATGGAGATGTGGTGGAGTATGGGGCCGAGGCGAAGAGCTCCATGACCTTCGGTGGGCGCTCGAGTCGTTTGCGCAGACCCGCTCGGCCCAGGAGACTCACGACGGAACGTTTATTGCATGAGGATACGGACAGGAGAGTATTTGGGTTTGCTGGAGCACAAGCAGGCGGGCAAGCGCTACCTGAAGGACTGGCACTTTGCGCATGCGTTCAGTCAAGGCGAGCTGTACACGTAGGGCATTGGCACGGCTGGGGGCGATACATCGCTGTTTCTTTCGCTCGCTAACTGCTACATTGGCCCCGTCCGTGCATACTAACATACTAGGACGCCCGTGTTCTTCGAAGACGACTGGCTGAATTGGTGCGTCGATGATGATAGCTCTACCGAGTTTTATTGCGCCTTTGCTATGGGCTCAGCTCCCAATCCATCACGTTGATAGGTGGTGGGACCGCAAGGACAGCAGTCAAGACGACTACCGCTTCGTCTACATTGGTCCGTCATGCGCCGACGTTGATACATTTCCTTGGCACTCAATTGACCAGTTTCTCCCGTTCCTTCCTGTCCAGGGCCCGCCGGTAGCTGGACTCCCCTGCACCACGACGTCTTCCGATCGTACAGGTCATACGCGAATAACTGTCTTCGTTTCGCTTTACCCTCCACATCTCAGGCCGATAGTGCTCGTGATGGATGCAGTTGGTCGGTGAACGTGTGCGGACGAAAGCAGTGGATCTTCTTCCACCCAGACGAGGTACGGACATTCAAATTCTTGTGTTGTGTGTGAAGTTGTTGTAATACTAAAAATGTCTCCATCCTCATCCATGGCAGGAGTCAAAGCTCAAGGACACTTTTGGGAGGTTTGCGATCCCAGACGTAGCCAGCAGCGACATTGACGAGAAGAAGTTCCCGCGCGTGCATGAAGCTACGCCAATGTACGTTGTCCAAGAGGCCGGGGACGCCATCTTCGTGCCGAGCGGGTGGTACCACCAAGTGACCAACCTGGAGGACACCATGTCGATCAACCACAACTGGTTCAACGGCTACTGTGTCGGCGAGCTCTGGCAGTTCTTCCAGCGCGAGTACGCTGCGGTCGAAGCCGAGCTAGATGACCTGAAAGAGCTTGGCTTGGACGGCAAGGAGTTCCGAGACCAGTGCCAGGTCGTGATGAACGCCAACACGGGCATCAACTACGTGGAGTTCCACGACCTCCTCTTAGCGAAGGAACGAGATCTTGTCTCTTGGCTTGAAGCACCTGATGACGGCTCCATGTCTGCGGCTCAGCGAAAAGCGACGATCGAACATCTCGAGAAGGTTCGTGTAGCAGTGCGACGCGTGATTTGGATTGCTCTGGTGTGTCATTTGCTCATACCCTTGAATGCGCTCAGGTCCGCAATATTCTGACTGCTCTTCAGGACTACTTCGACGCGAACTAGTGCGTTCTTCAATGCCAATCTCGTGGAAGCTGCCACCGTCGCTGGCTGAGTATCCGCGTCCACACCTTTGTTTTCGTAGAGCTCTCCAACGGGAGAACTAGTAGCGTTGCAACTTGCGACTAGAGTCCGTCGATGAGATTTGCGATGGGATGATTTCGTGTGTTGGTGAGCCGTCCATGACTTCATCACAGCACTGACAACCCAAGGATGCATGCGTCAACCAATTTGATCCACTAGTTACGAGGAAACGGACTGCCCGGGAGCAACTCCTCGCAGTAGCATCAGCAGTTCGGCTCGAGCGTGGGCAGAGCTCGACAAAACTGTCACAACAGCGAAACGGTGGACAGAGCGAGGCGAGCGGTGTCAACATGGAGCTTTATAGTAGCTAGCATCGAGCTGCCGTTTGACCTCCAGCTCATGCAGGAAGCGGCGTGGCAGCGCGTCAGCCAAACGCTACCCATACTCCGAGTATGCAGTACTGAACGTCCTTCCTGTACTACGCAAAAAGAACAGGTCCGTTAGTAGTCGAGTGGAGTTACGACTGCAGCGATGGGATCGAATGTGTGGATACAGGTGGTGTACGCTCAAGAGTTCGATGAGATTGAACCTGGCGACACTAACGTCGCCGTGTACAGCCTCGAGCTCGCGAACAGATACGCACGCCCAAGTTTAGCTAATAGCGAGTCATACAGAGGTTTGTATTGTATGACCGCATCGCCACCACCTTCACCATCGATTGCAACTACGCTGTGACGACCGAGTTCGCCGCCAAGCCGGTTGGGGGCATTAAAGTTCCCGAGCAACGTGCATTGTGCTCCGCTAACCCGGCCCCCTATAGGATCGGAGCCTACGTTGGCTTGCCTTTCCGCCTTCCTGTTCGCCTTTGTTGGCGGCACCATCAGGTGTTTTCATCGAATGGTCGAACGAGAGAAGGCTGTGACGCAAGTAAATGAGCAAGCTAACAGATGAAAACCTCGTGCTTGGCACGTATGTGACTGACGAAACTGCAGCACTCATGCAAACGCACGCGTAATACCTTTGGCGCGATGCGGTCTAACAGCGCGCAAGGCGAAAGCTGAAGCATCACGCGTTTTGCGTTTGGCGACACCCACTCAGTCGCTCTCGCTCTCACTCTCGTCATACGCGTCGTCTTCGTCTATCGCAATACTCGCCCCCTCTAACGACGACTCAGCGCTCATACTAGCCTGTGTACCGGCAGGGCTTGGCTCGATGGGTGCGCTCGTGATCGGTTTGACTGGATGGACATGTTGCTCCGCCCCTGCCCCAGGCTTCGTATCGACAGTTACTGCCTTCTTCCTGGCCGTTTCCTTTGCGGGGCGCTTCGACTCTCCCGCTGCAGACCCTGCTGCTGCCCGCTTTCCTTTGCGTGCTTGGATCTTGTGGTACTTGACGGCACTTTCATCGATCTCGGCGACTTTATCGCGGAGGAATCCAAGCTCGCTACTGCCCTCCACGGCCCGCTTCCTGATAAGGACAACAAGGCTCGTTGGTCACCTTTAGTGTGGCCAACCACTCGCAGTTATAAAAGACGCACAGCTCAATTGGCGTGATCGTCTGCTCATCGCCGCAGGAGCCGCCAGACGCGGCCGCCTGAGCTTTGATCTTCTTCCCGAGGTCTCGAACAAACACCTCGAGCGACGACACTATTTCCCCCACCCGGTATCGAAAACACGAACACTAAAGTGAGCCCATAGAGAGAGCCCGCGATGCATGAGGCACATGGCGAGTCCTAGAGCAGCTACTTTACCACAGCAGAGAAGCGCCGACTCGCTGATCTGGCCCATGTCCTTCTGGCTCTTGAGCAGCTTCTTCACACGGCCCTATCGAGCGTGTTGCGGCAGGAATGCAGGCCACAGCGTGGGTTTAGGACTCGCAATAGCACAGAGAATAGACGGAGCTACCTTGTGCGCTTAGAAACAGGGTCATCATCCGCCGCGCACGCCTTACCTTGAGCACATTACGCTGCTTGTCCATCGTTGCCGTCTCCAACTCCACTGGTCTTTTTACACGAGAGTACGTCTGCGACGTGTGAAAGGGGTTACATAGTAACCATGGAAACGAGTTTTACGTATATCACTTTAATAGCCGTAACCAGTTTGATTTATAACTTGTATAGACGCGATTGTGTTTCAAGGGTGAGAGTCATACCCGAGACCAGGCGATGGAAGAGGTGGGCGAAGAGGAGGCCGCCGAGCTGGCGTTGGAGGCGTCACTGAGCTTCCTGGACGACTACGAGGTTATAGCGGACGAGTGGCTACTGCCGCAAAGTCTGGACGGCTCTGAAGCAGCTCTCGACGTTCTCCCCGCGAGCATTCCCGTTTCCAATGGTCAATACGCTCCACGAAAGCCGAGCGCTGGCGTCACGATCGCTGAGGCCTCTGCAGCTCCTTGTCGTCCAAGCAAACTGCCGAGTGGTCCACGAGCGAAGCAAGTTGGCGCAAGTGCGTCGATCGCCGCTGGATCTGCATCCAGGCCTCGCAACTCGAACCGCGCGCGGGACGAGCGCAAGTACGAGCTGATCTACCTTCGGCGCCACGCGGAAGAGCTCGAAGCGCTGCTTCGAGTAGTCAAGGAGCAAGTCAAACCCGCCGTCAGCAGCGGGTTACAAGGCGACCAGCAAATCGAGGTTAGCAGCTCATCATTGGTTGAAGTGCAAGGGCAGACGAGGTGGAAGGAGACGGCGCGACAGTTGTCCACCGCTCGGCAAGCGTCGGAGAAAGAGAACATTCGTCTGCGACTGCTTGTCGACCGGCAGCTGAAGACAGCAAGACGGCTGGAAAAGCTGCTTGCGAGGAAGCGCGGTGGCAAGAGCGAGATGACGCGGCCAGAGCTCGCCAAATCGTCGGTCGACGCTTTATCTCCGCCCGTGATATCTGACGATCGCGACCCGATGGAGCTCCGGCGCAACCTTCTCATGGACATGATGCCGAGCCCCGTGCTCTTTGAGTCTACGGAGCAGACGTTCGACATGCTGCTGCGCGGCACCGAGCGTGCGAGGGCTGAGGTGGAAGGAGTCTTCAGAGCAACGGGGCTCTCGTCGACGAACAAAGCGTACCGAAGCGCAAGAATGGATCAAGATTCGACCAACGGGACGGTACTCGAGTTCGTCGCGAGCAAACTCTTGGCAGCCGACGTCAACGCTGTTCACCAAGCCGCGTGGCGCCATTTCGGGTACTCGCAGCCGCAGATGCCGTACCGCACCCTGTCCGAGTACCATGACGAGCGCAAGGTATTGTCATGCGCTCGTGTCGTGTCGTGATGGTCAATCCGAATCAGTTGGCTGACTCTGCGTTGATATCCAACATGTAGGATTTGGACTTCGCCGAGGACACGATCTCCGCTTCGTACGGCCTAGAGCTGTCCAACGGCATCGAAAGCGTCAAGTTTGACGAGTGGCGCGTGCTCCGCCGCTTCGTCGACGCCGACCGCGTTTTGCTGGTCTTGTGTACGCTGGCAGAAGCCACCGAGTTTAGAGGGACGCCCGCGACCGGAATCCGGGTGTTGGAGCGCACGTACATCGTCCTGCGACCGTTGTCGATGGACGCCCCCACCCAGGGCACACGCACGCTGATGCAGACGTGCTACCGCACACAGCCAGTCATGTACAAGGACACGCCGGGGCTGGAGGATACTGTGGCGGCACTGACGGATTTCCTGTTCGCTTTTGTTGCTGGGACCGTCAGCGTGAACCACCAGATGATTGAGAAGGAGTTGCGTGCTGCACAGTCGCGAATGGGTGTGGAGTCGTGGACGGGCTCGCGCTAGTAGGGCGGCTTGGACAGGAAGCCTAATGAATGATGTATCAATGACTAGAATGGACACGTGACAATGTTGACGCTACCTGAGTTCGACAGTGCATGGCTGTCTAGCAATCCACGCAGAGATGGGAAGCAAAAGCCCCGGAGATAGGGATTCGCACGCGAAATGAGAGTCAGGTGGAGCTGATGCACTTACGGCAGCAAGCAGAGGAGCTCGACGACCGTCTCATGAAACTCAAGGGGCAGATCCACTGGCAAGAGAGCGAAGTCGCTCTTACAAACCACCGGGAGGACTTGTGATCAGTTATGGACTAAATATATCAAGCACATACTCATTTCGCGCTCAGTTGTTGTCCGAGGACCATCTTCGCCGCTGCATCGTGGCGGAGTCATAGCGCGCTTGCTCAACAACGGTGCGACGTAGAGCTTCCTTGGGCAAAGCTGCACGAATAGAGTCATTGCGACCCAAGTTTTGTCCTGGAGTTCTAAGTCCTGCGGCAGCCGTCTCAGACGCTTCATCTACTGTAGAAGTTGGAGCCACTTGAGCACATCTGCGTCGTCGCAGTCGTCGAGTAGAGCGAAGATCGCCAGTTCTGCCGCTCCCGCTTCAACAATGAGCTGATTGTGCATTCTACACGATCACATACTATTCGTTCTGGCACATTGCAGACGGAAGAAAGCACCCGGACTCGCAAAGTCGAGCAGCTTGGACTTGAGCAGGTGCAGCATAATGCGCGCGCATGGTTGACATCCCGGTCCCAGAAGTTCGCCTGACAAGTGCTGGAGGGACAGCGCAAGACATTTCTGATCTTGACCAAGATGATATCGCCGTCGGGCTCACGGGTCGGAGGGAGAGCTCGCTCGAGTCGCACTTGGCAGCAGGAGCATATCTTACGCGTCTGGTACTCGTCGACAGTAACGATCATCGCTCTCTGCTTGATGGCGGCGAAACCCTGTGATGGGGCTTGGAGCGTGACCGTGGATGTTGTCCCGGCGACTCCTGTTGCCGTAATCGACGAGCACTAGCGAGTCCTATGATAGGACTCTTATCGCAAGGTGAAATCCAAAATCTAGGTTTGTCTGTCCAGCTCTCATATTCTTGACATGCCTCGGTGTATTGTAGCCTATGCGACGAGCAATATGGACACTATACTATGCTCAACGGAAGCGGCTTCTCCAAGGAAGTGAAGACACCAAGGTGAATCGGGATGCGGCATACGGAACCACCTTGAGACGGAAGCTGCAAGACGCATCGCGTGGCGCCATTTCAACGACGTCTTGCCGCAAATGCCATTCTTCCAGTATCCAATCGGCTACTCCATCGTGACCGAGATGAAAGAGTTTGCTTCCGAGCCGGTCGCTTGGAACCGGACCCTCTATCAAGCGCTTGCTGCCCTTCGTCGGCCCAGCCACCACGCTGACTGTGTAATAGACTGGCGCGACTCTGCCGCGCCCGGCACACTGAAGCAGGCATGTCATCGCATACCATGTCCACGTAATCATGAATTCGCGAGCAGAAACCTTAACGGAGTAAGAGCGAAGTGGATTTCATTACTTCGTGCTTCAAAGCAGAATGCAGATGGCGACGATGGATCCGAGAGTCTTCATCTCCAAGCACTGCTTTCTACTTTGCCTAGTGGCCAACGGCCGTGGCAATAGCAGCAAACACCGCCTCGGGGTCCTCCACATGCGGGTAATGCCCGCATTCATCCTCGATGCAGACCGTCGCGTGAGGCAAGGCGGCTCGCAGCCACTTGGCCTCCTCGTCGGCGTCGACGTAGTCCGGGTCTTTGCGTCCCAAGAAGGCGACGACGGCAACTTGCGGCGCCAGCTCCCCAAGGCCTTCAACCGCGGCCTGGACATTGCGCTTGGGAGCGTACATGAAGTGGCGGAGATTGGTGATGTTGCCCGGGTTGGCGCGCAGGTGCTCCCTCAAGATGTCCAGCTCGGCTTCGAGGTCAGCGGGTCGGCGCACAGGGTAGAGCGAGCGGTAGTACCCGAGCCAGGCGGCGTTGCCCCACAGGCGGTTAAACACCAGCGGCGCTAGCACGCGCAATGCAGTCCTAATGACCACCGACGGGTCGCGCAGCACTGGGCCAAGCAGCACGAGCGCCTGCACGTCGATGCCATCGAGAGCCTCCGGCATCTCCGTGGCTGCGTCTCTGGATGTGGGCGGCACGCTGGCTGTGGCCGCCGCGGCGAGCACCATCGACCCGGCCGCCAGCGAGTTGCCGAGCAGCACGAACCGGCTGTCCGGGCTGGCGGCGTGCAGCTCGCGCATCAGCTGCAGCACGTCGGCCTCCACCGCCTCGGGGCTGTACGCGTCGTACGCGGCGGCAGCGCTGTCACGCTCCGAGGCCGGCGTCGAGTCGCCAAAGCCGCGCAGGTCGCCGAGCAGCACGCGCCAGCCGAGTCGCTCGTGCAGCAGTGGCGCAAGGAGCCGGAACTGGCGGCGCGTGACGCCGATTCCGGGCAGGCAGATCGCGATGGTGCGTCCGGCGTGGTCCGTCGGGCGGGAGTCCTCAAAGAAGACGGACGATCGCGGTGAGGTGTGCACGACGTAGTTGGCCGAGTCGTGGAACACGCGGGGAACAGTTGGCGTCGAGGAAGGCGTCATTCTCGGCGGCGGTGGTCGGCGAGCTTCGGATAGGGAGGGGGAGGGAGGAGGCGTGTGAAGCGGGAGGCGGATTGAGGAATGAGACTCTCCACGCCGGCCGAGCGCAATAGCAGCGCAGTAGTCGCGCAAGCGGAGGAACCACACAGGGAGTGAGGTGGTCGCGTGGTCAGGGCGACCGCCGTACACGCGCCACGCTCATTCCGATGGGAAAGGTTGTTTCCGCACTGACTGAGCAGCTCATGTTGATGCCGGTTCAACGATGGCGTGAACGGTTTCAAACATTAACTCGCTGAACATCGGTTATTTCTTGGAATGGCGCTCCAAGCTCCCAAGAGAACAAAGAGGTCGCCTCCCCTCTTTGTTAAGTGAGGATGACAGAAGGTGACCCATATCAACGATTGAAATGACAAACTCAAAATTTTTAGTCGACTGCCTAAAACCTCAAAACCTCGAACTGGCTTACAAATTCCTGCATCTTGTACTGTATATTTTTTTTTAAAAGTGTCAGCAATTTGAAAAGACGCATGCAAACACGTTTTGTCATGTGTTGGAAACCCCAGAATTAACATATGAATCTTCGTATTCATAAGAATTTCATATGGGAATTGTATTTAGATTCTAGATACTGGGTTGCTCTCAGGCGGAAGGGGGAGGATAGGCGACATCGTGACTTAAAAAATGTAAGAAGCCCAACTCCGAGAATAATGGTGCACGTACCGTGACACACAGATTAGAGCGCTCCTTCTTCCAACATACAATATCATTTCAAGATATGGTGATATATTTGGCTTGTTATATCATTGAGTTTTTTTTTTGAATTTTGACCGTAAATAAAAAAAATAATTATGACGCAAAAATGACACCCTCGCGTTGCACTCGCTCTCTGCTACAGGAGGACAAGCGTCGTCGTGGAGGCAGAGAAGCTCGACATCCTTCTTCTCCACGCTGATCTACGCCATGAGCACCATCTCAAGTCGCACAAACGCCTGCTGGCCGCCGCCCGAAAGCGGCACGCGTAACTCCACGCATCTCTGAGCTGCTCCATCGCAAGAAGGACATCGTACGGGCGGTGTGGAACGACTACTGGGACGACAAAGAGCTCAGAGTCGCCACGCCACCTGGTAACTACGAGGCGAAGACGACGCTCGTACCACGCGTCGCAATGGTCGCAGCGTACGTCCAGCAGTTCGTTCGGGAGCGCTGGGCCATCCGCCAGCGTACCGTTGCAAGAGATGGACCTACTCGTTCGCGTCTACGTGATCAAAGTTGACTACGACTCGCCCACTGCAGTCGCCTCTGCGGAGCGATCGGTGCGGCGCTATCTACATCATCTCGGCTACAAGCGCGGCAAGAAGAAGGGCGGGCTGAGCTACCACCTACGGGAGGAGAACGCTCTCAAGCGCGACGTTTACTTGTCGACTATGACGCAGATTAACGCGAGCAAGAAGCATCGCGTTGTGTACATGGACGAGAACTATGTGCATCACAATTATGCCCGACACGACGACAGCCTATTCGACCCCAACGACGAGCAAGATTTCCAAGTGGCAGTGAAACATAAGGGCAGGCGCTACTGCTTCATTGCTGCTATCGTCGATGCTGATCCGACGGTGGAAGAAAAGAGCAGGGACGCAGTGCAGCAAGCAGGATTGCTACGCGAGACGCTGGACATCTTTAAAGGCAGCAAGAAGCAGACGAAAGACTACCACGGTATGTTCAACAGCGACTACTTCGAGCGGTGGATGGTGACCCTGTCGGACATTCTTGACGCGCACAAGATCGAGAATGCGTAGATCGTGATGGACAACGCGAAATACCATCGACGGCTTCCGCCTGGCACGCCTACTGGCGCAACCAAGAAGGACGCGATGCTAGCCAAGTGCAGTGAGTGGGGGATTGCGGCTGATAGCAGCGAACTGAAGAAAGCAATATGGGCGAAGCTGAAGAAGCACGTGCGCACCAAGGTGGAGCATGTGGTTGTCAACATGGCAAGGGCGCGTGGCCATACAGTGATGTACACACCACCACATCACTCCGACCTCCAGCCCATCGAGACCGTCTGGGCCATCGTGAAAGGAGAAGTTGGGCGCCAGTACACCTCCGAGACGACATTCCCTGAGGTAAAGGATCGCCTCGATGTGGCTTTTAACAATCTGACTCCGCCATCGATACAGGGATGCATCAACAAGGCAAATCGCATCCTCGAGGCCACATATGATATCGTGCGCCGGGCAGAAGACGTTGACGACGATGCGGGTAGTGTCGGTTGCGAATCTGACAGCGACAGCACGCGAATGGGTAGCAGTAGTGACTCAGATGCTGATGGTTAACAGTGATAACCATATTTCGCGAAAATTCGCGAGTAATAATGGGCACGCCGACCTGGGCCAGCAGGTCGCGCAGGTCCTCGTTGGGCGGGTAGGCGAGGATGGGCCCGCTGCGCTTGGCCGTGGCGGGCAGCGGCACCGTCCGCACCACCTGCGCGCGCGGCAGGCGCACGAGCGCCAGCAGCTCGTCGTACGGGATGGTGGCCATCATGGACACGACGCGCTTGTGCGGCGCGAACGACAGCGTGGGCAGCTCGGCGCGCGCAATGTCGGGCAGCAGGCCGATGAAGACCACGTCCGCCTTGTCCACGATCTCCTGGTTGCTCGCG